>JAQZBX010008694.1:0-47623 GCA_029593785.1 Cabassous unicinctus | reverse complement strand
TTTGGGAGATTAGGAGCCCCAAATCAAGGCAATGTTTCTGCGCTATGTCTGTAGCTGTTTTGACCCTGGCTTGTCACAATCCCTCTTTTACCTTGGTTCTGTGCTTAAGGTTTCCTATGAGTTCCTGATTCCTTCTTCTCCCTGTGGTTTTCTAGATTTCTGGCTTATGAGTTCCTCTATTATATGTCACCTAGTAATATGAATTAAGTCCCACCCTGAATCAGTTTGACCACACCTTAACTAAAAATAAAATCTACAAATTTCCAATTCCAATAAGTTCACAGGAAGTGGGATAAACTTCAGACTCTTACATGGGAAAGGATCACAACACAGTCCATGATGACTCCCAACCCTCATTCATCCCCTTGTGCTCAGATTATAAGTTCTGACCCAGCTTTCACTTCAGGGCAAAGATATCCTATCTGGAAGTTTGCAGCAGAAGACATGTAGTATGTTTAGAGCTCCTGTCTCGCCTGCAGTATATCATAGTGGACTGCAGCTCTGGAGTCAGCCAGATTAGGGTGACTTGCTTTGTTTCCTAAGGCTGTCAGAGTGAAGTCACATCACCTAATATTTGCCTCTATTTCTTCATCTGTAAATGTTACTAAATGTGCCTATTGCATACACATCATGCAGGAGTGTGTGAAGATTAAATGTAAGCCCTCAGTACAGTGCCTGGCCATAAAAGTGATGAGAAAATTAGAGCATTTGCTATGAATTTTACATGCCTTCTTTTGTTACCTGAAATTGGGGGAAGAGGGAACAATAAGAAATTCAGCGCATGTGTTTTGAGGGATATATTATTCAGTCAACCAAGGCACAACAATATCATGGATTTGAGAAAGCAGCTGCTGAGCCATTGGCCACCAGGCTCAATATAGCTGGATGAATGGCAGGCTTATTTTATGCAAGAAAATATGGTTTCATTTGATTCTCCTGGATGTCATAAAGAAGCAACATGTGGATGGCAAATAATTGAAATTGCCTCAGTTAGTTCAGTTTCATGAATCCACAATTTGCTGCTATGCCTCTGGCCCAGAATTGAATTTCTAATTAGAAATTTTTAAATACAGAGTAAGGATACTTGCTCACATTTTCATTGGTTTCTCTCCATGTACAAAAATATTTGAGAAGTGTTTAAGTGCAGACATTTCCCTGTTTAGGGAAGAGCAGATATTTACCTCACTGGTGAGTGCTGGGAGATGAAAGTGAGGGAATTAGTCCTGAGGGAATCGGTCCTGAGGGAGTTTTATACAGTCTGTGAGTTTCCTCCTGTGAAGCAACATCATATTATTTGAAAGACACAAGACAATAAACAAAAAACAAACAAACAAACCAAAAACAAGCAAAACAACTGTGGTTTTCAGAAGTAGAAGAAATTCTGCCTGAAGTCTAAGCCCTCCCGTCTCTGAAATTCTAGCCTCCTGGTTTCCCTAAATATTTGGAATCAAAGACTTCAACATTACTGTTACATAAGTTTTGGCCCTACGGATTTCACACTGCTCTATGGAGTTTAGGCTCACAAGAACAATCACTTATGCAATTTCCTTTAAATTAATCTCTTTTATTTATAGGTTTATATATCCAGTCCTATCTGTTTCCCTGGAGATCCCTTACAAACAACCTCATCCAGACATTGATATAAATATAATAAACATTTAAAATTTCCTTTTCTCGAAACTCATATCTATAATATAAAACAACATCACAACAGATGTCCCACAAGCAAGCCTACCTCACCCAGCCACAAATGCCTTCACCCAAACCCTAGGCAGTTCTGTCTCTCCAAACATTCATGGTAGAGAAATATGGAGAAAATTCTGTTTGCTCATATAGGTTTGATGATACTGTGTCTCCTCCAATACCAGGTGCCCATGTTTCCCAGTAAGCACTGAGCAATTTCATATCTGGCATGATGAAGAATATATCAATATATGGAACCAATGGTGATTTTCAATTTTGCTTTCTTATCAGCAGGCAGTGGGTCAGTGAGGAGGAGATTACCTTCTCCTCAGCCCAGACACACACACACATGCACCTAGATTTTCAGATCTGCAGTTTAGGAACAAGAGTAATTCCTGTCACCAGGTGATCCTGAGCAGGAGTAGCTGTGTTTGTATGAAAGACATGAATTAAGTTCACAAAGCAGACTCTTCACCTGCATGGAGACATGTAAATGACAATTTTCTCTGCTGCTAACCACACATTCATGTATGAATTCCAACTGACCCTGTGAGGGAGAGAAAAATGTGGCTCCACTAAGAACCACCTTTTGATGAAGGAAGGATATTCTTGTGGAAATATTAATGAAAATTTGTTCACATAGAATCCAACTATTTAAAGGAAATTGACCATGCTGTGAAGTTTCCTATTGGCTATAGAGGCTTAATTGCTTGTTCAGAGAGCCAACTGCCCAGGACATTGCCATAATGCCAAAGATGATGACTGCTTCTTTTTCAAAGTTACAAGAGTGAAGGACCATGATATTCTGAACAAATTATTATAGGAAGGATAGAATCTAGCTCTCCAAAGAAGTGTGAATGCCTTTTTATTTAGTCTCCTCCTTGCCACAGATTATATTTTTCCATTTCTCACTTATTTCATCAAGAACATATGTCAAGAACTCAAAAAGAACTGAGTAAAACATTAATTTATTCTCATAGAAACCTTGCAGGGGAAATACCTAAAAAATTTTCCTTTGTATTAGAGTTGGCTGAAGCTATTATGGGTGCCTACACATGCATGCACACACACACATAAAATGGACTCAATAATCAAATCCTCTGATATCCATTACTTCAGTAAACCTCTAGCCACCTTCTCTTTGAGTTCTTATTCTCTTGACTGTTAGTTGGTTACCCTTTCCTGGGTATAACTGAGTTGCACAAATCAACCATTGCTAAGATGTTTCCTACATTTATTGCTGTGTTTCCTTCTATATTAATGCAAAAACAACTTTTTGCACTTTGTTTTGGTTTAGAACCAGAAGATTCAAGAAACACACAGGTTATTATAATCCTGGATTTCCATCTAATGAATTTACAAACCAAGTAATCCTCTGCCCCCAGAGTGGAAACCACAGTTGTTATTCCCATGCCCCACACTGGAGGCTGTGTAGTACTTAAGGAAATTGAGAAGGTTGAGCAAATCATCTTGACTTTTTCTTGTTTAGAGACCAGGAAGCCAGTGGTGGAATTTCTCAGTGCATGAGCCTTGAGTTAATATTCAATTTGGTAAAATGTCTTTCCAAGCACTCTGATATGCAATGGTCCACTAAATGTGAGAATATGATTCTATCTTACCTGTTCTGTTTTATATAAAACATTTTGGATTTGGAGGATTGATGTCAACTGGCAGTGGTTAAATAGTTGAAATTGTTGGCTCTTTAGCCAAGTAATATTGATTAACATGTAATTCCTACACATCTAGATTATGTAGTACATGCACTTCCTGAAATTTTCAACATTCCTTTGAGCCCATATGTCTATTGGCCCAGGGATGCACCCACATGGAGTCTGAACATGCACATAATCACCACGTCTTCTCAGAGATGCTGCTCATGTCTGGGACACAGTCAGTGTGTCTATCCATTGAATCATGCTATGGACATAAATCATATTTAAATTAAAATGTTGGAAATTCTGTATCAAGAAACTATCAATGTAAGATGAATTGGATTCATTAACTATTAGACAAATCAGATTTCATTACAATGACTATTATGATAAACAAGTAGGCATATTTCCTAGTAATGAAGAGTCAGTTAGTCAAGAAGAACACAGTACCAATTACATATGATGCCAATAATGACACTTTAAATTACATAAATGAAAAAAAAATGACAGTTCTACAAGAATGAATGAAATCTACAATTAAAGGTAGAAATTCCATTTTCTCAAAAATCAATTGAAGTTTAGTCAAAAATAAATACTAAGATATTAGGGTTGAAAAACATTTCGATACAATTGATCTCATTGGCATTGTGGGAATATAATGAAAACCATTCAAATGATAACAAATCTGAGGCTATTTATTTGGGCCTTGAAACCTGAAGTCAGACACTATCAATTGTAGTTGGCAAGTGTTTCTTCTATCAATTGGATAAAATTAGCATTTTAATGATATAATGTTACATACCTATTGACTTAATTATTTGCTGTTGTTTTAACCTTTTAGTGGATGCTATTAGAATTACAGTAAGCATTTTTAATTCATTTCATTCTAATATTCTAATATTCATAAATATTTAAAATATTTATTTTAAATCACTTCATGTATATGTAAATACACTAGGACAGTACATTTCCAAATCCTCCCTTTTCTCCCTAGTTTTATCCAATATCTTTTATGCACGTTATAAATGTACAAAAGTTAATAATCCTTATTACTGCATTAAATAGTTAAACTATAAATCAATTAATATGAGAAAATATAAAATTTCACCTCCATTTAATATTTGCACTCTGTTTACACATTTTCAAATTTCTGATATACAGAATACTCATTTCTGAAAAACATCTTTAAGTATTCATTGAAGGGTGGGTATGCAGGAAAGAAATTCTTTTGGTATCTGCCTATGTGAGCATTTCCAATGTAAAGACTCTTTTCACTGGGTTTAGAAATCTGGGTTATTTTGTTTTCTTTCCTAATTAAAGTTACATTCCATCTTGTTTCCCTGGTTTTAATGACCAGTCTCTTGTACTTAGTTTTCTTATTCCTCTGTCAGTAGTACATCATCCAAAGCTCTTGGTTGTTTTCCACGTTCAATCTTTGTATTTCAGCAGTTTAGTATATTATACATCTCTCTCTGTCTCTCTGTCTCTGTCTCTGTCTCTGTCTCTCTCTCTCTCAGTGTTTCTGTGTGATTCTGTGTGTTTATTATTGTTGTGGCTTAGAATATTGAATCTGTAATCTGGTGTCTGTCTCTTAATTTAGAAAAATTTAGACCAATATTCCATCAATACATCTTTAATCTGATTCCCTATTTTTCATCCTTTTGACTCTCTGACTATACCTACATTAAACTATGTGCTATTGGCCCACAGTTCTAAGATGATCTACTCTCTTTAGCCAGGATTCAAATTTTTACTTTATTTTCCATTTATATAGTGAATATTGACCTCTGTTCTTTTTTATTGTTTTATTTTGTAGCATATGCACTAAATCTCCTGAGGAAGGTATTATTCATTACTGTTCATGTGTTGCTTTTCTGTGTTTCTTGTGCTTGTATTTAATTTCTTTTGATAAGTGCAACATTTCTGTTGAAATACCTAATCTGGTCATCTGTCTAGCTTTTCCCTTTTAATAAGGATTTTAGTGTATTAATCATAATTGCATTAAATTCTTTGTTTTATACTTTAATTCCAATACTTAGGTCACATATTAAACTCATTCTATTATTTTGTCCATTTTGATTGCCCTCTTGACTTTTATTTTCCCCAACATTTTTTATGGAAAGCAAGAAATAGTGGATATTATTGTATTATTTTATTTTTCTTTCTTATTTTTTTATTACAATTCTTTTTTTTTCTGCTTATGTGACCACTCCCTACATTCTGCAGTGCCTTTTTTGTGTGTTTTTGTGTGAGTCTAGTGAAATTTTATTTGGAGTTTATTGTTACCATGTGTTCCTGAGTTGAAATATTTTGCCATGGCACAATAAATACTAGTTTCATCTAATGATAGCTTGTTTTGTCTCCCCACTTGGCTTGTGATCAGTTGCTTGTGTCCCAAGCTGAATGCTGGCCCCTGTTCCTAAGGTTTGTCAATGTGATGGAGAAGTCTGGTCTAAGTGGAAGCACTCTCTGATCTCCTGACTGAGACTTATCCTTAAGCTTGCCTTGTGAAGCTATGTCGATGAGTTCCTTTCTAGAACAGAGGCAGACCTCAAGCTAAAATGAATTACTGCCCCTAATTGTCAAGTGTTGTCTTTCTCATCTTGTCCCTCCCACAGCTATAATGCTTTTTCTTCCACCAGAGTCCGATGCTACTTTTCTTGGTGCCCTCCCTTGCAGATAAGGCTTTTATTCCTGAGGGAAGACACAGAAGGTGAGGAGAGAGTGCTGGAGTAGATTCTATTCCCTTCCTAGTTTCTGGGGAGTTTGCCTTGCCCACAGGACACAGCTTGTGATGGAGATTCATATGCTGTGTCTGAAATGGACAGTCTGAGAGGTGTGGACATGGTTATATATTACTGTCTGAGGCACACAGGAGGGGAAGGCAGTGTGGGTCCAGACTGACATCGTCCATGCAGATTGACCAAGAACAGGGTGCGCAGGACCCCACAGCTCCAGGATCATTTGCAGTCAAAGGCAGTGGGAGGTGTTTTTCTAGGGGTTTGTTTTAAAGGTCTGCATTTCCCTTCCCTCCCAGTGAACAGTTGTTCTGAACATTGATTAGTGTCCTTGAGGACACATGGAAATTCCAATAGCTGAGAGCAGAGTAACCAGCTTTGATAGCCATGGGCTCTTTTGTAACCCACAGGAGTCTGACAAGGGTTGCAGATCTGGCCAGACTCAACAGCCATACTGACCATAATGGTAGCTCAGCCATCCATGGCCAGGATGCCTGTCAAGGATGGTTCCATCTGCCACAACCAACAACACAACCAGGAACAGAGAATGGGAGCCACATTGCAGGGAATTCAGAAGGAGCCCAGGCCCTCATCTCCCTGCAGGGTCAGCAGGACTAACTCCTGGGGTTCTTAGGAGCACTGAGAACAGTGCACTTAGGAGCACTGAGAACAGGGAGCACTTAGGAGCACTGAGAACAGGGAGCACTGAGAACAGGAGCACTGAGATACACAGGTAGAATCTGACATCACTAAGGACCATGGAGTCCAGGGGCCAGGACCAGGGGCAAGTGAGGAGAGACCTAGGACCACTGAGCAACTGAGCCAGGTTGAGAGGCAGGTGAATTGGAAGAATAACGGAGCTTCCCTGTAGCATCTGGGCATCCTTCTCATGACTTCTGTGCTCACCTCTGTGGAAAGGCTTTGTTTTTGCCTGTGCTATGCTTTTTCAGGATAGAGAATCAGTGGAATTTGTTTAAATCACTTATATTTGGCAATTTCATTGATAATTAAACTCTATAAAGTTATGTGAGTCAACAATATGCCTAGAAGTTCATTCACCTGAGCTGATTTAATGAAATGTCAATGTCACAATGAATTCAGAAAACAAGATGTGAAAATAAGTCTTCAATGATAATTGCAATTTGACCTTCAGCGCAGTGTTCTCACAATGACATAATTTATTCCATATATAGATTTAATTTTTCTTCCTGAACCTCCCCTCACAACAATTCCACCCATGGACTTTCTGAAAGCCTCATTCACCAGGTCCTAACCTTGCCAAATGCTCTAGGATGTTCTCCTTAATGCTCTAATTCTGCCATAATCTCTGGTGATATTAGTGTCCAGGCCAAATCGTTTCACCTCATGTTGCTGCCTCAGCCATAAGGAACATGACTAAGGAAGAAGGTCTTACCAAATTTATTATTAAATCAACAACTGATATTATTAAATTGCCAGTTTAAAATATGCTGTATTCAGTTTCCCTCTATGATATGATGAGGTAGAAAGAGATATTCAGAGATGTGAGGAGCTACATCACTCAGTGCTCAGGTGAGGAGACTGAGGGTAAGTAGGGTTGACCTTCCTCACTTGCACAGGTGTGACAAGTCAGGGGCAGGATCAAAGCAGGTGTCCCCTGGGCAATTGTGGTGTCCAAGATGAGGTCACATACAGGTCCTTTCTGACTGCCTTTGAGAGTAATGCTAATAATGACAGCAGTGAAAATTTCTGACAACACTGACAATTTACTAAAATTACAATCCTGAAGTTAATAGTGAGGAATGACATCAGGAAAATGGAAAAGTAGCACCAAACACCCTACCCACACTGATATTTCAATAATCATCCAGAATCCATTATAACCAACCTTGTCAGGGAATATATACCTACAATATATTCCATTTTTGTTCCATAGGTGTATATACACACACATACTCATATATAATGGCTGGGGTGGTGGCACAATGATCATATTCCAAACCATCTGGATCCTTGGTTGCATCAGTATCTCTGGCCAGCTAATTCAGCACATTTCCTGCTGAAATTAGAGGAAACTGAACTTGGCGAGGGGTTGCCCTAGGGAGAGATCTGTGTTCCCCAAGGGCTCAACCAGCATCCTCTTCCCAGGGTGCCCCTAAGAAAAGGAACTCCCCTCATCCTCTTTCATTTTAGGGACAGAATTACCTCCAGATGCAAATCACCACATAGGCAGACAAATGAAACGACAGCACAGACTTACTTAAATTTGGGTTCCTTCTATGATAAGAAATACATTTTCCAGGCTTGATGATCCTCATCCACAAGAACGTGAAATCCTCGTGGTTCTTCCTCTTTCTGGTAGCAGCTTCCAGATATGAGTGTCTCAAGGATTTAGACAAGAAGGTAATGGGGATGATGCCTCTGAGCACAGAACTCAATGTGGTTCTCCTTGTCTTCAGGTGTCGTGTCCCAGGTGCAGCTTCAGGAGTCAGGACCTGGCCTGATGAAGCCCTCACAGATCCTGTCCCTCATCTGCACTGTCTCTGGAGTCTCTTTAACCAGCAATACTTTTAACTAGGTTCACCAGCCTCCAGAAAAGTTGTTGGACTGGGTCGGCAGGATACTTAGTCGTGGAAACACAATCTATAACCGAACTCTTCAGTCCCGAATCAGCATCACCAGGGACACCTCCAAAAATGAAGTTTATTTAAAGCTGAGCAGCCTGAGCATTGAGGACACAGCCATGTACTACTGTGCAAGGACCACAGTGAGAGGAAGTCACTGTAAGCCCAGACACAAACCTGTCTTCAGGGTACAGGAGAGGGCTGGCTGTTAAGGGTGTTACTGACCCCCAGGGGGCACTCAGGGACCAACCCCAGCAGCAGGTGGAGAGGGTCTGGGGAGGAATTTCCTGGCCTTGCTTATGGTTCCCTCTTCTTGCTCCACAGCATGTAACCCCAGAGAAAAGCCATTGTATCATTTCTAAGCAGTGCTATGATGTAAGCATGATTTCATTGTCAAAACTATTTTTTATGCTACTAACTCTGTGTTTAAATACAATATACATTTATATTATTTTAACATTAAATGTTACATGTGAGACAGGTAAGGTTTTCATAAAGAACTTGTCACACCCCTAATTCTCCCCACACACCCACAGGCTTCTGAAGGCAGAGCTTACCTGTCAGAACTCACAGGGACACAGACCTACTCAGATGTGGGCTTTGACCTCATATTCCAGCACATCCTGGGAAGCTCAATATGACTCTAACTGCCTCCACCCTGCCTGCATCTCAGTGAGGGAAACAGCTTCTCATGGTGCATCTTGTGTCTTAGGAATGAGTGTTACTCATGCTGGTTGTGTCGGCCCAAGTGCACTTATAGTTTCCAGGCCAAGGGCAAGAACACCCTTCCTGATCATGACAATCACCTGAAGAGTACCTGGCTCTTTACCACTTCTAATCTCTGATCTAAATTTCCTGGGTAAAGGCTGGGATGTGATAAATGGACTTTGTTGTGAATACTATCCAAGCTGCCCCTGTCCCTTCTCCTAATGCAGCAATTGGCTGAGCATGTATTTCTGCACACTCCCTGAATAAAGTAGCTTTTCCCCAGGTTGTTCCTCCCAAGCTGCAGGTTTTTTTAATCAGTGTCTTCAACTGCCTATTTCAAAGTTCTTCATCTCCTTATTAAGGCTTTCATTCCTCAGTGAGGAGAGGGAAGGTGATTCTGGTTTTACTTTCCATGATGGCCTCAGTTTTTCCTTCTTTCTATTGGATCCCAACACTGGCCATAGAATACTGGTTTTGTTTGCTTTCCACATGCAGGTTAATTCTTTGTTCTCTAGTGGTGACAGGGAGGTTGGTGTGGGTGTATTTCTACAAAGGATGCTATCCTGCTCCCCAAACACCACTTGGGGAGAGGAGTTTTTATCTTTGCAAGTTTTGTGCGATTTATTTCTTTTTATTTTCCCTAATTCTGGAGGGAAATCATGCAATCCAGTAGTGATCTGGCTCCTGGGAAGCTGACTGTAGCAAATTTACCAATACTTAAATGTGACTTTATCAAAATTAATAACTAGAGATTTAAGGGAATTCACATAAGTGTGTAAGTACAGGACCAACAGAATGGGGGAAAACATTTATAAATCATACATCTAAAAAGGGACTTGTATCTAGCATATGTTAATTACTTAAATCTCAAAAAAAGTCACAAAGACATACAAATATTTAGTAAGTAAAGGAAAAACATTGTTGTATATGTTTCATCATGGAAACACAAATCAAAACTACAATGCAATAACATTTCATATCCACTAGGTGGGCTAGAATAAAAAATTAGGATAGTGACAAGTATTTGAGAACATGTGGAGATAAAGGAAACCTACTACAATGCTGAAGCGAATGTTAAATGATCAAGCCTCTTTTAAAAAACTACCTACAGGTCCTCAAATTATTAAATAAAAATTCTTGTATGAACTTACAACTCCCTTTGCATGTGTAAACCCCAAAATATTGAAAACAGGCATTCAAATATATATTTGTAGACCAACGTTCACAGCAGCATTATTCACAATAGCCTAAATTTGTAGGTAATCCAAGTTTCCATCAACAGATGAATGGATAAACAAATGGATACAGACACTGGAATGCCATTCACCTGGTCAAATGGAAAACTCATGTTGTAACAGGGATGAACATTAAAATATGTTTTTGATTTGAATAGTCAAAATCCAAAGGGAAATGTATTGTATGATTTCTCTTACATGGATTGCCTAGAATATGCAAATTCATTGGCACAGGAAGTAGATTAGAAGTGAGCAGATTCTGGATCAAATTGTGAGTTAATTCTTAATGGTTACTGATAACCTATAGGATGTGATGAAAAAAATTTGGTAATTTTTTTTGGTGCTTCTTGCAAAAAAATGTGAATTTAATGAATATACCACAATTGTACACATGAAAGTTGCTTAAGTGAGAATTCTGTGTTATATGTATGTCACCCAAATATTTGATTTTGTTACAAAACAGAAATGTAGCATTGACTCTCAACTATTGCATGATTGAACATTTAAAATAATATAACTGAAAGAAAGCAGTCATGAATTTCCACATAATTTGTGATTTCTTTGACATTAATGCCAAGAATAGGGAAATTATAGTGATAAAGTAGATTTATTGTTTATTAGGGCTAAATGGGAGGGAGAAGGATAGGAGGAATTAGGTAGAAGGTACATTTTTTCTTTATGTGTCAATGAAAATATTTTAATATTGACTCTGGTGATGATAGCAATTCGTTTTTAAACAATAGCCATCAAGTTACATTCTTTAAGTGGATGAACTTTATGCTACATGATTTATTTCTTTAAAAACACTATTTTTAAAGAGAAGATTAATTGTTCCCTGGAGAGAAGGGGAAGGGTAGAAGGCAGAAATTATAGAGTAATGAGGGGGAAAATTTGGGTGTTCACTATTAGGGTGGCAGTGATGGTTACACATGTGTACATCTATCTATATATTTATCCAATGTAACACTAAAACATGTGATTATTACCATAATTCAATTATGCTTCAGTAATGCTGACACAAACAAATGGATAGATGAATAGGATGGAGAGAGAGAGAGATAAATCATGACCTGTGAAATGTCAGAGAGCACTTTAAATGCAATAGGCAGGAACACTTGTTCTATCTACATTCTTTAGATAGACTTTAAGGATGCAGCAAATTCACACAATGTTCTCACTACACAAAGGGGGATGTTACTAATCTATCTAGGCATGCCCCATTCTGTTATGCAGTTGGTTCAGGGGAGACATTGTATCTAGTGGTGAGGAACACAAGTCAGATACTGGGCCTCACTATCAACAGAAATATATTTTGGACTTGTTGGCCAACCATTCAAACTTTCTGTTTGAAATTTTACAATTGTAAAATGGATGTGACACTATCATCTTCAAAATATTTCTGTATAAATGTATGAATTAGATATGATCAAGAGTTTGAAGTATTTAGTCCAGCACAATCTAAAAATAATAATATTGTCCCAAACGCTGTCATAGCCATCCATCTACCCCCAAGACACTCATCGCTGCTCTGGGGCACTTCCATTTTCTGAGGCTCCACTGAAGACCTAGCAATATAGGAGGGGGACTTCCAAATAGTTTCTCTTTGCTGATGTAAACTAGCCCAGCTCTGATCCTTCAGCTCTGGGAGAAGAGCCCCAGCCCAGGGATGCCCAGGTGTTCTGATTGGGTGATCATGAATGAACACAGATGAATCAATGACATTAATTCTGTGCTGGGCTTTCCCATCACTATTTTAAAAGAGTAAGTGAGTTGATATGTGTTAAACAGTGGATATGTGTGGCCATTTTCCTGACCAGGATGTCTGTGTTTGCATTTGTTCAGTTGTGGAGTCTCGCTGAATATTCATACAGCTCAAAATGTCTGTGACACTCTCCTTGGCAGCCTCTGGATTCACCTTCAGGAGGTACAACCTGAAGTGTATCCAGAAGGCCCCAGAAAAGTGCTAGATTTGTCTCAGATATTAGTAATGTCACCATTAATACACACAACACAGACCTGTGAAGGACTGAATTGACATCTCCAGAGGCTTTGCCATGAGTACACTGTGTCTTCAGATGGAAAGTCTGAGGATGGCCATATATTGCTGAGTGAGACACAGTGAGGGGAGCCAATATGAGCTCAGATTCAATCCTAACTTGCATAGCATTTGGAGGGGGCTGGGTTGTACTTGTTTTCAGCACCATTTGAGCACAGTCCTCATGCCCCTACAGAAACAGGGGCAGAGGGGCATTAAGGGCTGGTTTCCTGTGAAGTTCTGGGGCTTGCGCTAAATCTAATTTTTCTTCCTGGGAACCTCTCTAGATTGTGTGCTTTCCACTGAAGTGTCTGATGTAGGAAAATTCATTGTAATCAGAGGTAACATTCTCACACAAAGACTCCTTATGGAAGAAGAAATGGCTCTCCCAGTTGTCTTCTGGATCAGATATCTGAGGCATTTCAGGGCAGCCTGGTGAGTCTTTTCCAATCAGACTCAAGAAGAGACCACAGTGGGATTCTCCAAGCAGGAAAATCTTGTAATCCTGTTTGGAACCAAGAAGGACGTTATACCAGGGTCAGTAATCTACAAACCATAATGGATTTCACATCTAATTCTCTTTCTCACACAAAAGTGTGCATGTCAGTCTCAGCACTGGTCTGGTTGTCTCTTTTTGTCATAATGCATTTACTTTTTTCTTGTTATAACAAGATCACTGCTGGTCCTCAAGTCAAAATTGCCCATCAAAGAATTCTGTGTCTCCCAAGACATGGGCTGCCTTTGTATTGTTTCAAAACCGGGTCTTTGGCCCAGATCAGTCCACAGGTGTCCTGCCTTTCATAGAAGCATGGTGATGATCTCAGAGATCAGCAGCTGGGCCCTTGGTGATCTATGTGCCTTCAGGTGGAGGAATGAGGAATGGGAGGTGCATTCTCAATGCCAGCAACTATATATTGTTTTGTACAATAAAACATTTTAAACTTTTTAATTGAACTTTTCCATTCATACATGAACATCTATAAACAATAAATGTATAATGTAAGTTGTGAACTTACAAAACAATTGTGTATATCACCATGCTGCATTCCCAAACATACGCCACCAACAACCCTTTTCATTGTTGTGAAACATTTGTTACAAACTATGTAAGAGAATCATCACAACATTGCTACTAAGTATAGCCACTATCTTATATTTGGTTTATTTTCCCCCAACCCACCAGTTAATAGCATGATGTATTAATATTATATACCTGTATTGGTTCATGAGAGAATGTTCTCATAATTGTTCTATTACCACACCCATGTTATTCATTTTGATGACATGGAATCAAACATGTGGTCTGATAACATGTTTAATTAATCACATTAAACTCAGTTACATTACTCCTTGATGTTTTGCAATATGCTGTTGCTTCCAATATCTTTCTCATTGAGAATTGTTGAAAGTATTGACACATGTTCCCAATTCCATTGATTTCTCCCCATGCACTGAAATCTTGAGTAGAGTAATATAGTCCCTTTCCTCATGCTATCCCCTGTTTTCACAGGTGAAGAGAAGAGTTGTACTTGAGTGCTCAGTTTGGGGATAATGGGTCCTGGAAACCTTAGAGTCTGTAGAGATAACTATGGGATAAATCGAGTCAAGGTGTTCAGCTGTTGGGATACCTTGAGCTGCTCCTTGCCAATGAGTGCTGCTTATGTCTGTCTAATGAAGGTTCAGAAATGGGAAACCCATTATGCTATCACACCTTAACTCTTTGGCTACACATCATCCTAATAAATGGAAGTTTTATTTTAGGTCTCCATCTGCCTAATACCTGTTTATCTTTCTTACTTATCACATATTTGGATAAAGACAAGTGCTACCATTTATTTGGCTTTTTGTATCCTCAGAATCTGCTGCATTGATCTAGTAAACTCAACAAAAGTGTGGTTCTTCAATATATTATAAGAATTTTAGAATCTCAATGTTTGCAAAGAACCCTATTTATGTGAGCATTTGTATATTTTGGTTACCTTCTTTCATGCTGAAACAAGTGGAAGTCATACTAACACTGGAAGATAGGTGAAATTTTTTTATTTTTGAAAAGAATATTAGTGACTTCAATTTTAGTCATTGCCCCTGAAGCTTCGTGTATACACTCATGAGAAGTATATAGATAAACCATTTTAAAATGCTGGATTCATGCACAATTTAATTGACTGTTCTGGGAAGACTCCTAAGTGTTCTGTGCATTGGGCTCAGCTCCCACTCCAGGATAAAGACAGGAATCTCCAAGTTACAGGGGAGGGGGGATAGGGAGGGGCAGGAGAAGAGGAGGAGGCCTACTGGCAGGATTACATAGATTTCACATCCTCCCCTAGAGCAGCACATGTCTCTTTTCTCATTCTGGGATCCTCTCAGTTTGGGAAGATCCTTTTAATTTATTTTTGATGTACTGATGGATGCCCAAGCATGAGTTTCTGATACCTCACTTCTAAGCCTGCACTTTCAGAATGACCTCTGTGGAGTCAAACCCATTTCCTTTTCTCTCTGTCCTGAGGCTGCACCCCTGTGCTCCCCTCCCCAACATGCCTCTGCCCCAACCTCCACTCATGGCAACTTCTGCTTTGGCTCCTGATGGTCTTGTGGACCCTCTGCATCTGGTTGCCTGTTGCTCCCTCCACAGGCCTATTGTCCCTTCCACTGCCCCAGGGAGCACCCCAGTGTTTCCCTCTTGTCCATCTTTCCCCTTCCCCAGAACCAGGTGGGCTATTCCAATAATCCCATTGCCATCTTATTGGGATCTGCTTTATAAATGAGCTCCATGTATCTAGCTGCTCTCCTGACTCTGTCTACCCCTTCTTGCTGGACACCTGCACCTGATGCCTCACAGTAACTCTGACCTGCCCTAACCTCCAACCTCCCTCATTCTTGTCAGAGTTTGGATGGTTTTGCTGCCATTTTTACACAAATATTTCACTATATTATCCACAAGCAGCCCATTTAATTCCTCAATGTCACAAGAAACAGTCCTCATGTTCATCTCCGTTCAATACCCTATTGAATATGAATCAGAAAATAGAAGGACAGCTACTAGCTCTGACCACTGGACACACCATTGCCCAAACACCTTTCCCATGTTCACAATATCATATGTGTGATATTCTCAAAACTCCAGATGGCATTTTACAAAAGAAAACAGTGTCCTGTGTTTCTGTGGTGAGAAGAGAAGTGTCACAGGCCTAGTGTGCAGAGAAGTCCTGTCAACACACTCACACATATTGTTCCCCTTCCTCCTGGGATTACAGTTAACATACATTCCAGTCCCTTGATAGTGGGGAAGGTCATATGATGGATTATGCCAAATGGAAAGTGCACAGCTATAACCTAAGCTGCTTTTAGGCCTGGTCAAATGAAATGAACCACACCTCGATTCATACATAATCTCCCATTCTGCACCTACCTTTGTGTCCACCCGTTGAGGATACCATGTTACAAATCAGTGGGTGTCTAGTTTCCTTGTAGTTGTTTGAACCAGATCACAGTCCTTAGCCAGACTTCCCACCTGAATACCATTTAATTGAAAGTGAGCAAACTATAGAATTTTCTTGTTATACTTTTATTACACTGATATTTAGGGTTGTTTGTTATAATGGGTAGAGCACTCTGCTGATAGCTAAAGCTGGACAAATTTAGGTGGACAATTTGAACACCACAGGATTAGGCTGAAAGTTTATGGAAGAAGCTGACAGCCAATACAGAGGATACTCTCCATACTTTTAAGACAATACTTGTTCTTCATCAGAACTGGCAAATGTAGAAACAAGATACTTAGGAATTAGTAAAACAGCCATCTCTTGAGATAAGTCTGAGTTTAAATGTTAATTAATGATTACTTCATGTTTACCACACCTCCTGACCCAGAGCAAGTTTTATATAAAACTTATTGCCATTAATATTTCTGGATAAGACAACTAAGCATTTGTGAAAACAGGCAGGGTGTATTAAAAAGTTAGGTCTGTGCACAGGGAAATTAAATATCCATTAAAGTCAGAGAAAATAAAGATATGGATTTTAATGTCTATAGACAGTTGGGAATGAACAGTAAAGGAGGGTGAGGACGTCTGACTCTAAGCACAAGGAGAGTGGGTGCTCCTGGAGTGAAGGAGGGAGGGAGGGAGGGGCTGTGACTGTGACCTCATAGTGGAGGCCAAGTTCTAGTTCCTGTCCTTGTGGGAGTTACAATTCTGAGCACCTTATAGTGATTCACTGTGGTGTATAATTATTTGTGCATTTGTGCTCAGTCACACTAAAATGGTACAGCAACAACAAAATAAAAGCAAAAGAGACTGCAGCATTTGGCAAAGGGCAATCCACTGGATCTCCCTCCCTATCTCTACTCCAGCCCCTCCCAAGATCCAGCACAGACATTCTGTAAAGTGAAGGATTTAAAACTTTCTAAGCAATGCTTGTTAATAGTTATACCACATTATTTTCTGTTAATTAATTAAGTCTAATCTTTACAGTAGTATGAATGTGATAAGTCAAAATAAAAATATGAAGAAATAATTTGAGATGTATTTTGCAACATTCTGACTTGATTCTGTGTCAGATTAAAAAGTCTGCCTAGAATATGGGCTTGGAGCAGGTCTCAAATGTGAGGCAGTGGCCACAGAGCATCCTTAGGATATTTACTTCATTTTTCTCCTTTATGATTATATAAATATTCTAAACTTTAAAAGGTCTTAGTGCTTTCTCTATAATTTACAATATGCATTTTAACTATTCTTAATCCACCTTCAAATAACAGCATCCAAATAATACTACAAGTGGCAAAACTTATAATGAAATATTTCTAATTCCTCCTTCCAGTCCCTTATAACATACTGTCCACTCATTTAGTTATCCATAGTTTATGATCATGGTATATTATACTAGTAGGGCTTAGACAGTTATATTTTAGATCAATTAAAATAAGAAAATTAAAGTATTTTATTTTACCCTCACTTATTTTTTTCTTCTCTTATGTTCTTCCTTCTTGTGGATATGAATGTTTCTGATTTTATATTTTTCCTTCTCCCTGAAGAATTTCTTTTAACATTTCCTTATAGACAATTCGGCTAGCAATCAATTCTGCATTTAGTGTTTCTCCGAGAGAGTCCTTTTTTTCTCTTTCATTTTGAATGTTAATTTCACAAGTTATAGAATTTTAGGTAGGTGTTTTTTAAAATTATTTTCAACATTTTAAATATTTCTATCCATTGTCTTTTTGACTGCATGATTTCTGATTTTCTTCTATAAGCTTTTGTATTTTTTTGTTTTAGTACTTTTTTCTTTAATTTTTTCTACAGTTTTCATATCATATGTTTCAGTATTTCATTAAACCCACTTGATAGCCTCTGGGAATTCACTCAATATTCAGTTATCATCCTAAAATACACCAGCGACTTCATGTAGAATGACACAGCAATGAGGATGGTGACATATTCAAGATGCTTAACTAATGACATGCAATTCATGAGGGAGAGCACATGTGTAAATGGTCCTCATTTATGCACCTTCTGGAGAGGGACATAGAAGTGGACAGAGCATAGAGAAGCCCTGTGGTGCCCACATCCTGGGACACCCTCATATAACTCCCACTCACCCACACACCACACATGTGAATACAGGCAGGACCTGTGAATCCCTTGTAACCAATGAATATGGCAAAGGTGCGGGGAGGTCACTCCCATGATAATGTTACATTCTATAACACCCTACCTTGCTAAATCTCAGATCAGAATGTAGTCTGGATGAGAGTTTGATGAAGCCTTGTGAAAACTGATCAGAGGATCCAGCTAATCCATTCCTAGACTTCTGATCAACAGAAACTGAGATAATTGGGTAGTGCATTAAGGTTCTGATTTTCTTGGAAATTGTATTCAGTAAATTGCACAGACACACACACATTAACACATATATATTGTGGAAAATTACATTATAAATGTGCTTCAAAATATATTCTTTATACCATGGCACCAATTTGAACAATTGCTTCATTTCAGGCAATTCCCAGTTGTGTGTCACACACCCACCCCTCAAGACCTTATTTTGCTCAGCCTTAGTTTGGGAGGAGTTAAAGTGATTTCACATTGAACAGGATCCAATGCACCATGGGAACCAAGGTAGGCAGCATCCAACTGCGAGCTGCAGCATCGTGGACATGAACTAGTAATGCAGGATGGCCACCAGGAGCTGCTTGGGATCACTGTTTCTTCTAAAAAGAGCAGGAAGAGGCATAAGGCTGGCACCAGGGGAGCATCAAGGATGGTTTCCACCATAGTCATGTCCACCCGTGGCAAGTCTGTGGATGGAGACAAAGGTATTTGAATTTGGCCACAAGCTCAATCCCAACACCAGGCTTGAGGGTGTACTTTGGCTGCTGACTTCTTGTCAGAGGCCCCTTCTTGACCCCATCAGGTCCTCAGCAAGACACTCACAAGAGATCTCTGGCATGCTCTTGGAAGTTCTTACAGTTGTAGAAGGAAACCCTATTCAGAGAGGACCATCAGATTATACCATGTAAGATGAAAGTTTGGAGAACTTGAAGTGGAAACTTCAGGAGGACAGAAAGTAGGACTGGAAGGAGAGCAGGATTCATTTTCAGTGAGATGTACAGCTTGGTTGGGGGAAATCTGGTTGCTGTCCCAGCTCCAAGACTTTCACATAGCACCTCCGTGATAAAGCATTAAGCTCCCTTGAATGGCTGATCCCCCAAGAAACAGACCTGCCTTGGGTGTTGAGTGGTTGCTCAAAGGGTCAGACCTACCTGAATATCCATCATAGTTTCTGGTTGCTTTCTATATGGTGGAAAAGGAAAGATTGTGATTCCCCATTCTTGGGGGAGCTGTCTTTGGCCCTAAAACATAGTTGGTGAGAGCCTCAATATCTCATTCTCTTCAACCTGCAGATGGGAGAGAGAATATGGGTTGTCATCTGGGTGACATGGGTATGAAGAAAGAAAGCTGAATGATATTTACAGTGTTTCAGGAGGATGTGATAATCACTGAACACTTTGTGGTACTGAAATGGTTTTCCATGTACTCAATATCAAAGGAATTTTCATAGACTTTTGCCATATAGAGCTCTGGATGCAGAGACTGCGGGGCCAGGAGAGCCTCAGATACAGGGAGGGAGCTGATGTGCCCCAAGGGGAAAGGACATGCAAGAGAGACCCCTCCCTCTGGTTCTGAAAACTAGTCCAATCCCTGCAGTTGGTTTGCAATGTCAATAGTCAGTGCTTGACAATTCCTCATGTAAAACTTCAAATCTGTCCAAAGTTCATCGAAATAAACAGCTGTGGAAGATCTCTTTATTTCTCTAAGTAATTTATCCAATAGTAAAACTGGAATGAAGCAAACCCAAATTTGGTGTTTTGCATGCTGCAAAGGGCCCCCTCACTCCCATGTTATGTGGCATGTGCTTGGTGGATGTGATCCTCCAGGATTTTGATCTTCCCTGGGAACCCAGAGGGAGCTCACTGTCGACACAGCAGCATGCCTATCCAGGCAATAGCTGCTTTGTCTGTGGGGCAAACATCACATGGGGTGATGTCACCAGTGAAGATTTTCTGGGCCCTGACCTGGGCCCTGACCCAGATGTCCAGAGCCTCAATTTCCTGCCTTATGCATCCATCAGATGGGAGGGGGAAAAAGCACCATCTGCCATCTGTACAATGTGGTGACTCTAACACAGAAGGATGGACAAAATCCCTTCATCTCCCATGGTCCCTGACCTGGGATACTCTGAGGAGAGGGGAGGGTCAGGCTATGGTACCCAGGACCATGAGTCATCAGGGGCTTTTCCCAGGACTCTGTCCTCAATAAGATGCTAGTAAGTTTTACCTCCCTTTAAAGAATACATCCACCATATGCAGTTCTTTATGAAGAGGTTGGAGAGAAAGCACTGCACTGTGTCTAGGACTGAAATGCTTTTCCATGAACTCAATATCAGAGGAATTCTCAATGACTGTTTCCATAGGGAGCTCTGGTTGCAGAGACAGCAGGACCAGGAGAGACTCAGATGCAGGTAGGGAGTTGATGTGCCCTGTGGTTGCCTGACATGCAAATGAGGCCCCTCCATCTGGTCCTGAAAGCAAGCACTTGCCCCAATCCCTGCAGCTCTGAGAGAGAAGACCCCACCCCGGTGGTCTGGGCTCTCTCCTCTCTTTGCAGAGGAAGTGGAATCACCATGAAGTGTGTGCTCACCTGGGGTTTTCTTTTGTCACTTTCCATGTTAATACTCTGGGGAAACTAGAGAGGTTGTTAGTATGTGCCTGTGTTATCAATTGTAATCTTTAATGAATTGTCATATTAAGTCTTGGTATATTTCTCCCCTGCTGGATTCTGACTGCTAAAGGCTTTTTAGTGGTGGTAACTTGGGGTGAATCAAATTAAACTAAATTTTCTATTTTGGGGGGTGGAATATGCTCAGTGTGTATGATATTCACCTACTGAGTTATCTGGCAGTTTCCTAATGGATCCTATTACCAATTGCCATCTCATCATTTATCTAGGATTAAAATCTTTCGTGGAAATATACATTTAACTTACATAGGTATACAAACTAGTCCCCAAAAGGCAGTATCTTTATGCTTTGTTTTATATTACACATCTTACAAATTCCAGTTTGAAACTCAGTGGTTACCTCCTTTGTAATGCCCTGTGTACATTTCCTTACAAATTAGTCTGCCATCAAGGTCATTCATTGCAGTTCACTCATTTATTTATTTTTCCAGGCCTGTTATATATCAAGTATTCTATAATTAATGCTTGCTGAATGGATTCGTCTTTCAATGGACAGTAAATTCCAGACACACTTCTTTTCTGAATATAGTAGACAGGCTTGTTGAGTTGACTATGAAAATATCCATGAAAAATTCAGCTTTGACATATTATTAAGGTGTCTCTAGGTTTTTCAGGAGACAGGGTGAGAAAAGGCTGAGAGAATCATGGAATTTAAAAGATATAATTAATTGAAATTCTAGTAAGAGTCAGCGGGTCTGGGTGTCATTCATCACACTGATTTGATATGAAGGATGTGGGACTTGAAATTTAGGCAAGTTGAGGTGGGAATTTCATGGGAGCAATGCTTTTCTTTATTCTCTTTTGAATGAAAATTGTTAAACCATAATAGTCAAAGGAAAAGAAATAAAGTCAAGTCTTTAAAGAGGCTATACTCAATGACACTAAATGCTGTCTTTGGTTCATCTTTTAATTCTTCTATTAATATTATTATTTTATATGAATGAATTATAAATTTAAAATAAAGCTAGGCAAAAACAGGACTAGTCAAAGACATTATTTAAATATCTTAAAATCATACTTCTATGAAAGGATACATGTAAATATTTACTAATCAAACTGTCATACCATTAACAGATTGAAAGACATATTGATATGGTTGTTGGTGTTTTAGGAGGTCAAGGCATAACATCACTCTCTCACTGCTTGTTTTTGGAAGTACCTGGGAAACATACATAGGAATCAGGAAGCCTGGAAAAATATGACTTGGCTTATAGCAAAGATAGCTTGTAATTACTTCCTGCACGAAATTAACCTATCAACCTAGTCATTGGCATTACTAGGAAGCCACTAACCTCCCCTCTGGGAACTTGATTGTGCAAAATTTAGGGCAAGGAAGGGCAGAAATTACGGGCTTCCCTGTACACAGGTCTCTTTCACAATGAGAAAGAGAAGCAGCAGCATGCGGAACTCCTTCTTACACCTTCTTCCAAACTCACCAATCCGGTGAGTCATTCCTTCTCTCTGCAGAAGGGTGAGTAAGGGTGGGAATAAAGGCCAGGAATTTTACCTTTGGGATATCCTGCTCTTGGAAACCTGGGTAATGGAGGATACATGTAGCCCTCTACTTATTTTAAAGTCTTGGAGACCTGGTATGGATTCAACACCTATTAATATTTAAATGGTGTGCTACATTATGTTAGGTACTTAGATTCATAAGGAAGATTATTAATTTAACTTCTGTTAAAAGAGATACAGAATTTACTTCCCTTAGTTAAAGTACAATGTACAGTAATCTTTCACAAAGGTGGAACTTTTGAGCTGATTTTTCTTTTTGTCTTCGCTTTTTGTTGGTGGGGTGAGTGTGGGAATACTAAATATTTGCTTTACTATTTCTTATTGTAGAGGGAAATTTTAGCAAAATTGCAAAAATATATTTTTAAAGTGACATCTTTAATTCAAATAAATAGTATGCTGTTTGAGAATGAGTATATCTACTAGTAAAGCGGGTTTAACATTTTTCTTGCAATGTTTTGTGAGTTAAACTATATGAGTATTTTTAAAAATCTACTTTGAAAGTATCCTGTAATCCAGATTTAACTGAATAGGATGCGTATTCCTACTAATTAAACCAAAGTCACCCTATGGGTGAATTTTACTCTACAGGCTCACCTCACCAATCCTTAAGCAAAATTTACACATACTCTTCATGTGGTGAAGATAACATAATGGCTGCCTTCTGGACTATTAACATGGTTTTTCCACATCTTCCTTTGTGACCAGAGGACTTACACCTATAACCCAAGATTGGTTTGCATTATTAAAACAGGCATGAATGCTTTTGCTACATTTAAAACATTGGCCAATTTACAGAAAATTTCTGTTTATTTCTTAATTACTTACTTAATGTATTGATAAATAGTGCATGCAGATTATAAAATTTTCAGAAGTTCCAAAGTCATACATTTTCTTTGCTTCTCTGTAACCCAGTTCCCCAATTATTCTCCCCAGAGGCAAACATCATCACTTTCTTGTGCATCTTTCCAAATTTATTCTATGCATATATAATATACTCCTTCCCCCTGCCCTCCCCAAACAAAAATGCTAGTCTACTATCACTACTGTTATCTAGGTAAACCCTGAACATCTGAGAGAGCTTTTGATTGATAGTATACCACTGAATTATATACTGTGGAGCAAGTAAAACAGAACATGTATTTCTTGGGGGCCAACCATGATGGGTATAATGATGTCTAGGGTAGAATAAAAATGTATTATCAGAAAGAATGAAAAAATATTCACAATTTGATGGCAAAGATAGCAGTAAAGCTTTATTCTGAGAAGAGGAAGCACATAAAAGATTTGGAAGCAGGATAAATTGTAAAGCACTTTATACTTATAATTATTAATGTTAGCCCTTTCCCTTAGAGGGTAATGTAGATTTTCTTGGATCCTATAATTAGAGAAAGGGCATTTCTTCACCCTGTATGTAATTTACCTCTTTAGATAGCATTATTTTTCAAGTACTTGTATTAGCCAGCCAAAAAGTGTACTGATGCAAAGTGCCAGAAATCTGTTGGCTTTTATAAACAGTATTTATTTGGGGTAGAAGCTTACAGTTACAAGTCCAACTCAAGTTACCATAAGAGGTATTTTCTCACCCAAAGTCTTTTGCTACGTGTTGATGCAAGATGGCAGGTGATATCTGTGAAGGTTCAGCCTTTGTTTTCCCTCTTTAGGCTCCATGGGTCCTGCTTCTTCTGATCTCAGCTGTAGGCTGGCATAAGGCTCATCTCTCAGGGCTTCTCAGCTGTTCTTTTCTCTTCACAAGGTCAGCTGTAAACTATCAGGCTCATCTCTCTTCCCAGGGCCTCTGCTGTTCTAATGAGCCATCTCTCTTCCTCTTTGTAATTCTTCTCTGTGTGTCTACTTCTGTGTGAGAGTCTCTTTTATTAGCTCACCAAGGGGGCTGGGACTCAAGGCTGAGTTGCACTCTAATGATGTAGTTGAATCAAAGCCCTAATCTTAACAAAATTTAATCAGAATTCTCAGCTGAATCTAATACAATCAAAGGTTTATCAGATTGTCCCAGAGGAACAGACTAGTTTACAAACTTAATATCTCTTTTTGAAATTCATAAATAATCTCAAACGGCCACAGTACTATAGTAGTAATCAAATAGCATATTTTGAGTAAGTGTTGTTTCAGCATTTTAAGGTAAATCAATATCAATAAAAACATAGGTTTACACCCCCTGTAAGGTACTAGACTGTCTCAGAAGTCCATGATGTCTTCATATACTAAAAAGATTTTTGTTTTAACTGAACTAAGGAATGCCATACATCAAAAGTGATAAATCACCTAAGCAATGGTTTTATTTTAGAAAGGAAAATTACAGTAAAAATTTATTATCTCTAGAAAAGCTTAAAATTCCTGCTTTACTTTTGTTGCAAATTGGTTAAAGGAAATACTAGTTTGAAATCCTGAAATCTCAGGCTTAATGGGGTCAAGCCTTATTTCTTCTCATCGAAAATAGATGTTCCTTTGAAATGTCAGGTGACTAAGGGTCAAAGTGAACCTTCTATTCTCAACACGTAGCTTCCAAAGCCACCCTGAACATCAAGATATAGCTGGCAAACAAGGAAAAATAGTGGAATATGTGCATGGGAGTTTTTTTTAAGGGCCAGATTTGGAAGCGGTGTAAATTCTATATGGTCACATTCTGTTGTCAAGAACTCAGTCACATGGCCATACCCATACCTCACTGTAAGGGGAGGCTGGGATGTGTAGTATAGTTGGATGCCTAAGAAAAAGGAATTGGTTGGATGAACAGCTGTATAACATGTCATTTTCTATGGTAAACAAATCCCAATCAGGCTTTAAGAAGGAAACAGTAATAACAACCATACGTATTGAGTGACTGATTACACTGTTCTTTACATATAATTTTTATTTAATATATTTGGAGGATGAAATGAGTTTTTGTAGATATATATTTCATTTAAAAGAGTGCCTTAAAAACAGAACATACTTATAAATAAAAATTATTATTTAATACTTGCAACAATCCTGTGTGATAGATATGATTCTAATTTTACAGTTGAGAAAAGCAAGTTGTAGAAAGGTAAAGTAACTTGATTGCAATCACTGGGCTTGTGAGTGTTGGAAATGGGATTCAAGGCCAGGTTCTCTACTCTAAGCCCAAAATCTTGGTCAGCTACACCACAAAGATGACTTGGAAAGTGTCCATTTCCTATTTTATTCCCATTCAGTTTTCTGGTGTTTTGAAATTATACTAGATATTAGAAGTCTTTTTTTCTGAACTCATTATTGTTGATTCTATGATCCAAGCACCATACCAAAATCCTAAGAAACAGGGTCAACTTAAAACATTGGAAATTGTAAGGACAACAAAAATTATGAGTTGAAATTTTATAAGATGGCAGACAAATGATATGCAAGATCAAGTTTCCCAAATACCTTCCTTCCAGCAGGAGAAATAAGGAGTTAATTGTCTTCAAGTGTGAGATATGAATATTTCTTAAACTCAGGAGGTATAATTTCCCTACCTAGTTTCTTTAAGTCTTCTTTTTCATTAGGCTTTATTTCCAAAATTACTGACCATTTTTTCAAATGTGTGATTATTATAAGGATACTTATTAAATTAGATAATAAGAGCATTACTTGCTTTGTTTATCCTTACAAACCAAAAACAAACAAACAAACAAAAAACCAGTCCCTGCCCTCAAGAAATTTACATTTTAGTAAGAGAGACATGTAATAAGCACATAAATATATCACGTATCAAGCAGTGACAAGTGTGAGGAAAATTAAAGCCAGCTAATATCAAGTCCTCTCCAAGGTAGTGCTTTAGAGCAGAGACCTGAGTAAAGCCAAGAGGATATCTTCATAGCAGAACATTTTAGGCTAAGGAGAGAGTAGTGCAAAGAAACTGAGTGGATGTGTTAAAGAGGAAGCAAAATACCCACATGGCTTGCATGGAATGAGTAAGAAGAAAAGCTGAAAGTTGGCTAATAGTCAGGGACCAGATCATGTATAGCATTTTAAGGATTTTGGACTTTATTATAAGTGCATTTGGAAGCTATTTAAGAGTTTTGAGAGCTAATGACTTGATTTACATTTTAGAAGTTACGCTTGAGCTGTTGTGTTGAGACTAGATTTTAGAAAGGTAGGAGTGGAAACAGGGAGTAATTCATTCATTCAAAATATTTATTTAACTTTTATTGTATGCCTACTCCAGGATCAGAAGATACATCAGTGAATAAAGCAGTGAATAAAAAAGTCCCTGCTCTCATGAACCTTATGTAGAATGTAAAGCAGGGTAAGGGAATAGAAAGTGTTGGTGGAGAGGTATGGTTTATTTTATATAAAGGATTATGGAGAGTGTTCCCAATAAGATGATATTTGGGCAAAGTCTAGAAGGAAATGAGGAGGAAGCCATGTGGATATCTTGGGGAAGAATGATTGAGAATGAGGGAACAGGAAGTACAAAGACCCTGGCAGAGCCTGGATGTCTCTGAGACATGGAGCTGGATTGGAGTGAATGAAAGGGAAGTGGTTGGATGAGGTCAGATGGCAAGCAAGGGGACAGATGGTACAGTATCTTCTAGGCCATGGATTTTATGTTGAGTAACATGAAAAACTATTGGAGGGTTTTTTAACAGAGTAATGACTTGATCAGACATATTTTAAAAGTAACACTCTGGCTGCTAGGTAGAATAGAAGGTAGAGGAGTAAGGAGAGATGGTAGAGGAGCAAGGAGGTTCTGGAAGATGGAGAAATGTGTCACTCCAATCACTTTCAAGAAGGGAGTCACTGCCTTGATTGGTAGAGTGTGGTTAGTGGACAGTCTTCCCTTGTTACCTTCATCAGTTTTATGCCTCAGCTTTTAAGCATAGATCACCCTCTTCTTGGAGTGTCCCTTTCTGATAGATGACAGAAGGATTAAATACTGTGCTTTAGAGCACTACAAAGTTTAGATGTCAGATAAACTAGGAGAAAAAAGTGTTGGTATGAAGGCTTAGCCTTAGGAGAAAAAAGTGTTGTTATGAAGGCTTAGCCAACTTTACCGAATCTGGGACTCATCTAATGGGCAAAATTTGGAGCCCCCATTGGAGTGGCACTTTGTCAGGTTGGCATCACTCTCTCTGAAAGCAAACCCTGCCCAATCCTGCTTCTTCCTTTTTCCTTTCACTCTCCAATAAATATTTGCACTCCCACCTCCATCTCAGTGTCTCCTTCTTAAGAGATCAACCTGCAAAAGATGAAAATAAGGACATAAATTAAGATGGAATTGTGATAATTCAGGCAAGAGATAATGGTGCTTTTGACCAGACTGGTGGAAACGAGAATATTGTGAAATATTTCTGGAAATACTTTGAAGGAGGAGTCAATGGTAATTAATGTGTTGAATGTGGGATGTGATAGAAAGATTATAGTTAAGGTTGACTTCCAGTTTTGGGCTTGAAGAACTGGAATCAATAAGTTGCTTCTCTTTATCAAAATGGATAAAATGGTAAAAGAAGCAGGCCAGAGGGAGAGTAGAAAAAATTCAAGAGTTCAATTGTGCCATGTTAAGTTGTTCATGTTAAGTTGGGTTTACAAGTTAGAGTTAGAGCCAGTGGTCAGGTCCAGAGTATACATTTAGCAGTTGTGAGCCTACTAATATTTACTTATTTGGTCTTTTAAATACATATATTTTAAAAATAATTAGATTACATAAAAGTTACATAAAAAATATAGGGGATTCCTGCTCTCTATGCCTCCCACATTTTCCCACATTAACAACATCCTTCATTAGTGTGCTACATTTGTTACAATTGATGAATACATTTTGGAGCATTGCCACTAAGCATGGTTTATACTTATATTAGAGTTTACACTCTCTCCCACACATTTTTGTAAGTTATGACAAGATATATTATGGCCTGTATCTGTCATTGCAATGTCATTCAGGACAATTCCCAAGTTCTGAAAATGACCCAAGATTACACTATTTTTCCCTCTCCCTCTCCTCAGAACCTCCACTGGCCACTGCCACTACATCAATGATAAAAGTTCTTGCAATGCTAGAATCACAACAAGTCTATAGTAGAATAACAGTAACTCTTCTCTAGTCCATCATTCATTCCCCAATCCTGAGGATTCTGGTATGGTGATGCTCACTTTGCCTCTAATTGAGAGGAGACTTAGATCCCATGGTGCAGATCTATATTGGGATTATATTGCTTGCAGTTGCAGACTCTCTCTGTTCCTTGAGATGGTCGTTGTTCTTCATCATCTCTGTTAGTTGTCCTGGGTGAGTCCAATGAACTGGAGACTAGGTGTTGCAACTCTGTTGAGAATTAGGGCCCAAATGGTATGTGGCCAGCCCATAGATTTGTCTCTTAGACATATACCTGTCAACTCTAGTACTAACTATAGGTTCAAATAGAAGGGGCAGAAGAGCCATGTATCAGGAAACCACAACTGAGTCTAACTCTGTCACACTGGGAAGCATAAATTCCAAAGCAGGGCCCACTGACAGGGTGCCAAACTCCTGAGCTGTTTGCCTTGCTTATAGTGTCTGGATGCCTCCAGAGCCCTCAGGAGCCCTACTATTTGAGGCAATATTTACTTTGGCAGTTAATGAGATCCTGCTGAGATGTGCATAAGCATAACCTCTAGAATGATTTCCTGACTCACTTTGAAGTCCCTTAGCCATATAAACTCATTTGATTTTACCCTTTCCCCCTTTTGGTCAAGATCTTTTTCCAGTTGCATTACTAGTTGGTGCTTGGTAGTAATCCCTTGGTGCCAGGGAGGCTCATTCCTGGGAGTCATGTCCCACACTGGGGGGAATGTAATGCATTTATATGCTGAGTTTGGCTTAGAGAGAGGCCACATTTGAGCAACCATGGGGCTCTCAGGAGGTATACTAAGATTATTTAAGTCATAGGAATGGAAGAGCTCATCCAGGAAGTGAGAGTAGATGGATGACAGAAAAGGATTAAATGCTGTGCTTTAGAGCACTACAAAATTTAGATCTCAGATAAACTAGGAGAAGCCAGTTCAAAAGTCTGAGAAGGAATAACTACTGAGGTATTACAAGAGGCAAGAGTGCATATACCAGTGGCTAAGGGAAGAAAGCATTTCAAGAAGAAAGGAAAGATAATCTACTTCAAATGTTGCTGAAAGGTACAGTATAATGAATACTGAAAAATCACTATTGAATTTGGAAACATGGAGGAGTTGGTGACCTGGACAGGAATGGTTTTAGTAAGGTGGTGAAGATGGAAGCCTGACTGATGTGGGCTCAAGAGCTAATGATGGCTATGAAAATGAGGACAATGCACTTAATAAAGCACAACTTTTTAGATAAACTGGGCAATAGCTTGAGGGAAATGTATTGTTTAAGCTGGGGTTTATTTGGAGATTACTACTGTTTTAATAAACACATATATAAGCTACAATATGCCAAGCATTTTTCTTGTGCTCTGAAGACATTGATTAATGCTTATCATGACACTAGGAGGGAGGCTGTATGGTTATTTCTGTTTTAGCTGGGAAATTGAGGTCAGAAAGGTTAAGTGTATTGCTAAGATAACAAAGCTAGTAAGGTGTGAAGGTGGTGACTGAACACAGGTGGTCAAAATCAATTACCTTCTCTAGAATCAATCCTTCTAACTACATTGCTATGGTACAGAGTATTTGTATGTTGTAGTTCATATGCTGATGGGGGTGCCAGTAAAGAGAGGGAAATTTGATGATGTGAGTAAAAGAGGGAAAACTGTAGCAGCAAATTTCTTGAGTATGGATGAAGGGACCTAAATCTGGTACATAAATGGAGAATTTGAGCATAGATTGGAGCAGGCATGGTTTATCCATTGATATAGGTCGAAAGGCTAAATTTTTGTGTGTTGATGGAGGTTAAGATTTTAGCTTTGCTGTTGGGAGAATGAGGACGCTCTCTTCTGATTGCATCTATTTTCTAGTGAAATATGAAGTCAGGCCATCAGGTAGCATGAGGAGTACGGTAGAAGTGATGGACGATTGAAGAGAAAGGAGAAGGTGTGAAATGGTAATTTTTTTGAGAAGGGGAGAATGAAATGAGGAGAAAAATATGAAAGGATTGTCCTGAAGTGTGGGAGTCTACTTACTTGATATTTGTGGTCATAAAATTAAAGTGAGCCCAGTCACCACATTCTTAATGATTGTTTTCTTTAGCCAGTTCTGCTGCTTATGTATATGGTTAAAATAGCTGAGGATTGTATTTATCCATATTTGAGGTTTTGCCAGGTAAGCATTATGGAGGGAGACAAGGACATGGGACTGGAGGTTTAATGGAATATTAGTTGGTTACTTGAGGAATTAAGGAGGGCAGTAACAAGTGTCCTAGAGGTCCTAGGGTTGGCAAATAATTGATGGAGTAAACCTGACTTGAAGGTAATAGCAGTAAGTCTGGTAAGAGCAAATAGACTCCAGGGATGAAGTCAAGAATAACTTACAGGTTTATTAGAAACTGACTTTGTAATTTCTGTTAATTCATTCTCAATGAAAAGAGTATTTACTGAAGTTAATTACTGTAACTTTTAAATTTGCTTAAGTTTGGGCAATCATGGGAATGATTCTCTATGTGTTCAAAATATGCAGTGATCCTACTGTGTGATATTTGGCCCTCAGTAATGCAGAGAGTGTAACAGAGCATAGCCAACATTTATCTATTTTGGTTTATGAAATATAAATATTTGAATAGTACTGACAATTACAATGATTATATATAACATTATTAAGCACTTATTATATGCCAAGCACTGTACTAAGGCCTTAAATATTATTAAATATTAAGTCATTTAATCCTCTCAACAGCATTATTAGTACTATTATTAACCCAATTTTGCAGATGAGAAAACTGAGCCATGGTAAGTACATATAGCAATTTATTGGTCAGGACTCTGTTTGCAAGGGACAGAAACCAAACCCTCTCAAGTACTTATTGGCTCACTTAGAGGGAAGGTTCAGGGGTTATCTAGCACAGCTGAAGTCAGTCTCACCAAGACCTTCATTAAGGTCATGAAATCCTTAATTTCATATAGTTGCTTCTCTCTTTGTTGACCTCATTTGCTGTGTGGCTCTTCCCCAATGCTTCCTCTTCCCAAGCCTTTCTTATGGTAGCTTCTGATAGCTTTAGATGCACATGCTTACACAATGGTAACTCTGGTGGAAAGAGATCTTCTTTTACCCAATATTTGCTGCACAAGTCTTATGATGACCTGGAATAAATGCTGATTTCTGGAGCTAGTGGGATGAAATTCACTGAATGGCCAGGTCTGTATCATGACGGGGTGGTATTAGCTCCATCTGTACAGCATGGACTAATAGTTGAGGAGGGATTGCTTCTTAAAGTAGGTTTGAAATGCTTTTATTATAAGAAGGGGGACTTGATGTGAGGCAGGCCATAAACAAAAGTCCATTATCATTATTGACACCCTCTGAAAATCTCCATAGAATATAAGGTCATCTAAAGCAGGCTAATGCAAGATCATTAATGGTTGGTAAAGGATAGGAAAATAAAAAATATTTATATTCTTATAGGTGGATGATTGGGACTATTTGAGAAAAATTATCAAAATTTTCACTTGAATTTCCTACTACTTTTCAGTTGTTTCCTGAACATGTGCCAATTTGCAAGGGTTTGCCCAGTATGCTTTACAAATTGTGCTCTGCTTTTGTTTTATTTAACAGCAACTTGCACTTATATAATGATGCCACTGGAGGAAGGATTTTAGTAGTGTTGGGAATAAATAATGACCATAATTTCATGCATGGGGAGACTTTTCTCAAAGGTTAAATAATTCATTCCAAGATTCACATGGGCTGAGATGGAAATAGAAACTCAGTCAAAACTTTTATTTTGCTTGTTCTACCCTTTTCCTATTTTCCCTTCAAATGACTTTTTCTCTTGGGAAAAGTTGAAATTTATTTTACCAATATGAATAATTAGGATGCCGTTAGAGATTTTAACCAGGTGTATTAGACAAAAGGGTGCAGATGCAAAGTACCAGAAATCTGTTGGCTTTTATAAAGGGTATTTATTTGGGATGGAAGCTTACAGTTACAAGGCCCTAAAGAGTCCAACTCAAGGTTATTTTCTCACCAAAGTCAGTTGCCACATGTTGAAGCAAGATGGTCGCTGTTCTCTGCAAGGGTTCAGTCTTCCCCTCTGGGATTCATTCCTCTCAGCTGCAGGCTAGCATAGAGCTTGTCTCTCTCTCCTAGCCTAAGGCTCATTTCTTTCTGTGCCTTCTATAACAGTCTTTGCTCTCTTCCCAAGGTCAGCTGCAAACTATCAGGCAAATGGCTCAGCTCTCCCTGGGGCCCCAGGACCAAAAATATCAGAGCTTTCTCTCTTCTGGTGTGTCTTCTTGAATGAGTGGCCATAAATATTAGCCCACCAAGGGGGCAGAGACTCAACTTGAGATTTGCCTTATTGACTTAGCCCTGTCAGAGGCCCTAAATTGACTTTATCAAGAAAACTTAATCAGCATCCCCTCACTGAATTTAATACAATCAAAGGGTATCACACCCAGAGGAATAGATTAGCTAACAAACAAAATCTTTCTCTTTTTAGGATTCACAAAAATAATCTCAAACTGTGACACCAGGAGACAAAATACCTGGATGTGTTTAATTTTAGCCAAGGCCTTTTATTTCAGTGTATATCTGAGAAATACTGTCTGTAATATGAAGTTGGTAATATCTCATTCCATAGTTCTCAGACAAGGTTGTTTTGTACTGATTTTTTGGATTATATCATATATGAAAGTGTAGATTGTAGTATAATGAAAACACTTTTACATATCACCTGGTTTCAAAAACTGTCAACTCATGGCCATTTCTTCTATGGCATAATCAAATTTGTACTTTCTAAAAGTAGAACTGATAGAAATATCAAGATGGTTTGACGTATGGTGAGGCTGATGTCAGAAAGCCATTTGGGTGGTTATTGTGTTAGTCCATATGAGAGCCTGAATTTAAGTAAACAGGAAACTAGATTAAAAATGTTTATGTAAAAGATACAGGATCTACATAACCTGGCCATTGCTTCAATGAGCATTGGTCTAAAATATTGTGACAAGGAAACTATGGTGTGTCATTTTATTCTTTTCTTCTGCAGACTAAACATAACCAGTATGCTATCAAAATATCTTGTTGAACTCTCCTTTATAGATCTTAAAATTCACCATTATAGGTTTATGTGATTCTGTGATTAAAATTTCACCATAGCCCCATTTGTAAATCCCTAGAAGTGTAACTAGATACAGTAATTGAATTTTACAAAATTTGTTGAATGAAAAAAATGAATTTAATTTTTATTTGACATTCTTGTTTTTGAGAGAGGAAGCAGAACACATGAGATGTACCTGAACAAAATAGAAGCTCAGTAAATGTGCGTTTGGAAATGAGTGTGTATATGGTCAAAACATATTTAAGAAGTGATTCTTTTGTTAATTTAAAAAATTCTCATCTGCTTCTAGAAATTTCTTGAGTGAGTTTGTAATAGTAATACAATAGAATAAGATTGAAAAAGTACAAATTAAAGAGGGAAAAGCCAAACAATAAGGAAAGAAGGAGCACATAATTATCTGTTCTGGCTGGTTTGGTTATGCTCCTACTGGAAGTAAGGGAGCTGGGCTGCTTCTATTATTCTATGATCCCGTGAGTGAAAGAAAGTGGTTTATTATTATTTTTTCTAATTTTATTCAGGCTTTTAAAAATATTATCAGTAGTCAGTGACTCTGGAGGTTAACTTACAACAGTACTTGGTTTAGCAGATATCACAAAGAGAAAAGATAAACATGATTTTGATTTCTAAAATTTTTTTTGGAGTACATATTTTCATTTCAAATACAACAAACAATGAAAAGTGAGTCCCCTCCTACTCTAACTTCACCACTTGTAACAACATCAGGAAGACAGAAATCCTGAACTTTGATTGTCAAAATACTGTGCCTATATAAACTTAGCTCTTATAGGATGACATTATGACATTATGTGAGTTAATACTTGTGAAAACACACTTGGATAGATAAAATGCTACCTTATATTTTTTGACTTGGACATTTCATAATTCCCACTGTAAGAAAAGCTCTGTCCCCAATTCCCCCCTAATGCACTGAAGAAACTTAGAACTTCCAGTAACATGTTTGCTTACCAAGCTGCCAGAAATTGGAATGTAGCACTGTTTATATAAAAGTCTGATTAGTATTCTTTGGAGAGTATCCACCCCATTGGTTCTAGCCTGTTCTGAGAGCAGACAGAGAACTAAAGTGAGACTATTCTTATTTTTCAACAGCATGATCTATTCTGGAAGCTATTTTCTTTTTAACGGAGTAAGCCATCAGAATGGAGAAGCACCTCTTACTTGTATTATGACTAATATACATGGATAATTGATTTTCTGATATGAAATACATAATAAATGTTTGAAATCATGTTTTACTCCAAAGCTCTGGGCAAAGATTAATTTTAGATTTTAAAATATCATTTGGTTTTATCTTCCATTTTAATTTAAAATTTATTAGAATTGTATGAGTCATTTAACCCTAGACACTATGCTCCCTTCTGTGTATTGTGATATTTGCTTCTTGAAAACTAAGGAAAAGACACTTGGGTAAATTAGGGAAACAGTACTTTTAGATTAGCTACCCTATCCAATACAAAATCCCTTTTCAATTCTGAGAAATTCACAAAACTTTAAGATTTTCTACGTCCTAAAAACTTTTCAAAAGTCACAAGACAAGTGACCTGATAGCAATTAACCTCACTGATATTTCCAAACACTAACAGAAATAGCCATATCATGACAGCCTTTCAATTTGGTCTAGTACACTCTTCTAATTAAGAAATTGGAGCCCTGGAAGAGACACAGCATTTATTTATTCATTTCATTATTTAATTCAATAACTATTTATTACCAACAATGTGTTATGCCCTGTGTTAGGATGCTAAAACTGAAAGTATAGGTAAGGTAAATTAGCACATCATATCTACCATAATTAAGCCTAGAATAAGATCAAGTGTCCTGGCAGCCAAGGACAAGTGTATACTAGGGAAGCTGCAGACTCTGATTACATGAGGCCTTAGTGTAGTAAATGGATTTTGTGGGATTTATTGATAGTAAGTTACAGCAAAACACAACTGATAAAGAAGACCTTAACTAAGGCTGTGGTACTTGGAGGGATGGTGATGGTGAAGAGACATATTTGGGGAGTACATAGGAAATATATGTGACCAAGGATTATGGGAGGAGGTATGAAATTCTGAGGAATCAAAATTCTAGAATAGGTGAATGGGAAATAAAAAATAGGAGTGGGTTTGCAGAAAAGCACTGTCATATGATAAAATTGTCATTTTGCAGTTGAATTAAACTCACCATATTGCAGAGTTCTGTTTTGTTTTAATCTATGTACCCCTGAAGTTTCTAGATGCATCCTGTTGCTGTAAGTTCTAAGACAAATTTATTTTGTTTGAGTTTATGGATAATTAAAATAAATATTACATATGCATATGCTAAGGCATCTGGGCCAACACTTATATCTAATTATTGCAATGTGATTTCAGGGCTTCTATTTGGTTTGGTGCTTAAAATTCAATTACCACAAAGTGGAAGCCAGCTGACTTTATGAAACACTGTGCCAATCAAAGCATGTGCAATAATTTGATGAGAAAAATTTTGAGTGATATATACATATGGAACTCAAAAAAAAATATGGCAGAGTGACAGTAGTATACTCAGCTTTTGAGTAGATAGCTTATCACATTCTAATATTGTATACTTTCTTTTACAATAATTATAGAACCTAAAACAGTGACTGACAATAAATATTTAAGTGAGTGAATGAAGTAGTAAATTACCAGTATATCAGCTATAAATGCACATTGAAAAACTTTCATTAGGCAGCATTTGTATTTTAAATAGATGGTCTCTTGCCCCAAATTAAAGAATCAAGTTGACAGGCAAGCAATTAAACTCATAAATACACCTTTCCTCTTTAAAATTCAAAATTAGTGATTTGGTTTCAGGAGTATTTCATGATCTATGGCATTAATTGATGTTATTAACATGAATGTTAATGGTTGTGTTGTCTTTCCCATACTTAATTTATAAGATTGTTTTGGTATAGTTACCTGAGTTATCATAACGAATTTATAAGTAGTTATAGTTATTAAATATTTTTGTCCTTGAAGGAGTGAAAAGACTAAACTGTCTAGACTCACTCTTGAAGGCCAAAACAGTTCATAAAGGGGAGAGCGACATTTATTGCTAGTGAATGAATGTGAGTGTGTAAGAATAGAGAAAACTCAGTAAGCTCTCTACTGTTTACATCGTCTACCTCTCTGCTTCCCAATAAAAATGGGAAAATTCTAGAGGCAAAAGGATAATTCTAGAGGCAAAAGGAAAATTCTAGAGGCAAAAGGCAAAAGAGAGCATTTTTCCTTATTGTTCTATTATGATTAGAAATATTCCATTTGGAAATGGAGATTAAGAGCATTAAAAAAAATACTTAAAGACAGAAATGCTCCAAATAACAATACATTAATCCAAAGAGTATTTTTGACCATCAAATATGAGCCTGACAAATTGTAAGCACTAGAGTCCAGCAGTGTAGACAAGGAAGTCCCGGATCTTATGGGTTGATAATCCTTTCCAAGGACAGAGAGAAAAAAGGGGAAAAAATGTTGGAATAATAATTCGACATTGTAGTGCCCATTCAGATGCTATTTAGCATTTTGCCCTTGGCAAACATTATGCCTTTGCTTCCTCTTCCATAATATATGATTGAGTCGAACTTTTATTTTTGAAATAATTTCAAACTTAGAGAAACATTTTAAGAACAGTACAGAAAACTTCTACCAAAATGTTTATTTATAAAACTGTTTCACTAACTGTTGCAGTCATATCCTTTATAGTCAAAGGGTCCAATTCAGGACCACACATTGCACATAGCATCGTATCTCTTTGGTCTGTTTTTATCTGCATCATTTCCTCAATCTTTGACTTCACGACCTTAAAATATTTGAAGATTGCAGGCTGGTTCTTTAATAGAATTTGGGATTGTTGATTCCTCTTATTAGATTCAGGTTATGAATGTGAGAGAAGTGATTCTGTGACCTTACCACAGTATCTCACCAGGTTGCACATGAGGCTCGTTCGCCCGGTCATGGTAAGATTAGTGTTGAGCATTCGAGTGAGGTGATGTCCTACAGACTTCGTCACTATAAAGTTGCTTTTTTCCCTTTATAATTAACATGTATTTTATGGGGTGATACTTTGACACTATATAAATATCCGATTCTTCATCCAACTTTTACCCATAGTTTTAGTATCTTTTGGTGTTTCTTGCCTAAATTAATTAATTAATTAACTATGATGGTTGACAAACAATTTTCAAATTCCACCTGGTATTCTGCATTGCTCAGTTGTCATTCTGTTGTATGGAAGTCCGTTCTCTTCTCCCCGTTTGGAGATCCTCTGCATCCTTTGAACATGGTCCTATTGTTCTTTGTATTCCTTGATTTCTGGGATAAGATTTTCCAGGCTTATTTTGTAATTTTCCTGCCTAGTTTAGAATTAGCCATCTAATCCAAGGAGTCTGGTAATGGGAGAAAGACCTTAAAAAACCAAGGTCTTAGTGATGCGTGTGCTCTTTGCTACTGTGGTATCACCATTCCCATGCCCTTTTGGTGTACAGATCTAGGGTATATATGTATGTGCATTTTATATCTGGGTTTCCCCCTTTTCGTATTTGTAAGTCCCTTGTTTTTCAGTGAGAAACCTGTTTCTTTTATCCTTAATTTGTTTATTTGTTCAATTTCCAAATCCCAGTGGGTTGATATGCCACTGAGAGGCCTATCTTGCCTCAACCCCTACTAGAACTTTTCCCATGATTGGGACTTTTTGATGGCTTTTTGACTGGTTTATCAGGAAATTAAGGAAGGAAGGAATGGAAGGAAAGGAAGGAGGGAAGGAGACTTTTGACTTTGAACAAGGAAAATAGTGGCTATTTAGATTATTTTTTAAAAATAGTGTAAATATATGATGTTTGATAATTTATTATGGTAATATAATGAAAGTAGCTTAATAATGCAATATTTTATTAGTAAAGTAAGATACAGAATGTATTTTTACTGTGTAAAAATGTACCTTCAGCTGCCTTGTCCCTTAAAATCTAACATTCTTCTCTAATGGTAACAATAGTGTTTTGAGTTCACATTGCTGCTTACACTGTTTTTCAATCTTTGAAGGGGAAAGGACAGAATATGTGGACTTTTGAAGGATATGCTATACAATTTTTGGAGAAATAAGAGCATTTTTAATTTAAAAAATATGTGTAAATTAAAAATAAATACTCTAGGGAAAAAAATAATCCAGAAACTCCCAATGATTGTGAGCCCTGAAAGAAGTTAAAATCGGAAATGTCCTGACATACTTATTTTGAAAGGTTGAGCTTAAAAATAAAAATGACCGGACAAGTGCAAACCTTGATTAGGCTTTGGACCATAACGTTAAAAAACAGAGACTCATAAGTCTGGGGGAGAAAAAGAGAGTAATGCTGAAAGGCAGGCAATATTTTCCAAAGGGAAAATCTAGTGAGTTATGGCTAAATTTCAACAAGCATTTATGATTAGATTTTACTCAGGGGAGATAGATTGGCATATTTAGTTGAGGGTTTTAATTAACAAAAGAACCGCAGCTTGAAAAACCTGTTTCTTTGATTTTCTCAGCTATCATTCATTCTTGTAATCCTTCTAACACCTGGAAACACTACTTTTGATTTACAGGAGCATTTTGTTTTCACACTTTTTCCATAGCTATTTCTTAATCTCCAAAGTCTGGTTCTTATTTTGAAAGAAGTTAGTTTTTCTATACATAATGCAACTTCAGAGACTCTTTCCCAGGATCTGTGTACCTGATTCTGTTTTTTTCCATGATGAAAATATATCCTATACTGACCACGTGGGTATCAAGTTTCTTAAGTGAGAAAATATAATCAGTCATCCAAAAGTTGTGTTTAGAAGACCAACTATGTGTAATGCCTCCATGAGACAACAATATCTCATAAAACATACTAGCAATCATGGGAGAGTTTATTCTATATTCCAGAATGCTCCTTCTTGAGTTGACTATTTACAGAAACTAATTCTGCAAGTTACAGAAACTAATTCTGATGAACTTACGTAGAAAAGAAAGAATCATGGTAAGAATCAGTGGAAAGTCTGGAAAATTCATTTCAGGAAATGAGCAGGAAACAAGAGTGGCTCGTCTGCAGGAAATCCCGTCAGAATCTGTTTAAAGCTGATGTCGGTGGTGGGAATTTTACAGTGAAAGAACTGGTTAGGTAGGAGGCAGGGCCTAGGGATTTCATCTTCAATCAGGTGGCCTCAGATCATGTAGGTGTCTGAGAAAATCGTGGCTTTAGCACTAAAATTCCCATGTCCCAGGAAACTTGTCTTCCTAAGCAAACAGGGATGGTTGGTCACCTATCAGCAACATTGGGCTGAAATCCTGTTCTTGTACAAGAAAGAGATTTAAATATCTCATTGAAGATTATAGAAGAGTATGTTATCCAGGTAGAATATAGAACACTGAAAAAACAAGTGATTTCTATAAAACTTGCAATTTAGCAGGCTCTTTAACTTCACCTATGACTATACTTAGCCTTATTGATCCATAACCATATAGCACAGACACAGTTAAAGTTGTAGAAAATTTCTCCACATACTTCATGGTCTATATTCAGCTTTCTATTCACCATAGAATATTTGATAACAATTCTAGTCTTCAATGGAGTCTTCCTCCTACTACAACATTTGTATTTGTTAACTCACAGTGTAGATATTACACTGTCTCTCATTTGTTGGCTAATGTCTTTTGACAGGTGCTTTGCTGACTGTTCTGCATATTTTATCTCATTAATCCTTGCAAAACTTCTATGAGCTATTATGGTGTCAGCATTTTACAGCTGTAGCAATTGAGTTTGAGAGGCTGAGCCACTTGTTCATGGTCACATATCTAGTAAGCAGCAGAGCCAAAAATTAAATGCACCTTATTTGACTCCAGAGCCCATGCCTTAACAACTTCATTGAAAATGTCCCCCAGTTATCACCGACATTTTTTTTCAACTGTTATTATGTCTTCAGAGATACAGTAACACCCTTGAGGGCAGGCAAGTAATAGCACTTGCAGTCACTATGTATTGGGTAGAACAGCAGTTCTTTAACCTAGGGAGCTTTTAAAAGTATTGATGTGCATTCTTTGCCAAAGAAAGTTTGATTTAACTTATTTGTTATGAGTCCTGACCATTATATATATGGAGTATCTAGTGTGTGTATGTTTATACATGTACTTTCTGTCTCTATGAATTTTCTCATTCTAGATATTTCATATAATTACTATCATTTAGTATATTTTTAAAAACCACACTAGGTGATTCTTCTGTGTAGCCAGAGTTGAGAAACCACTGCTAAAGAGTATTAAATAAGGGTCTCTAATCAGTAATATGAGCCAATGAGAATAAGGAGCTGATCCTATAGAAGGGTTAGGTTTAGGTATCTGAGCAAACTTATGAGTATTAATATTGTTATTCATTCTAAATTAAGACAAACACGGATATCAAGGACTGAGACAAGCTGCCAGCTCAAAGCCATATGGACAGGTAAAATATCAAGCTTATCGAGTTCCTCATCCCAGTGAATGGATTCATAGTTTTGTTTTTAATTGCTGCATTCACAAAAAAAGGGTTAATAAAAGGGTTTGAAAATTGCCAACTCAAATTAGTTTAAGCATATAGATATATTACTGTAGATTTAAATATTGGACAAATGGCATTTGATTACATTAAGATTTTTCTGAAGAATAATGATCTTTTTTATATCAGCCCAGCACTGTAATTATTTCAGCTCTTCTCACTCTTTTTTAAATATCTGTCACCCTTGGTCATCCACTGTTAAATCAAAATGTACAGAACCACTGAAACAAAGCAAGATAGTTGCTAACCACACTGTTGCTCCATTAAATCGGGTATGGGAACGATGATGTTGCACCGTAAATGAAATTGTAGTGTATCTGCTAATGAATGAACACAGTGAAAATCACACCCCTCATTAATTGATTTCCAAATATCCAATTCCAGTTTTGAACTCTTCCCATGGAAGAGAAAAGTGACTACCATGAAATAGAACAAGGAGGAGATTCCAAAGCTGATAGCTTGGAACTGGGAGAGAAATCAAAATTCCAGACAGATATACAAGAAGCTGATGATCTGCAGGCACTAAAATATAAAGCAAGACAAATAGCCAGAAAGGCAGCAAATCTAACCAGGAGAGTTTCAAAATCTGTGGTACCCTCTGTCCCAGTCCAGTAGCATTAATGGAATCCTTTTAGGCAGGATTGCGTTCTTGAGCATTGTGGGCTGAGAGGCAGTGGGAGAGAAGTGATTTTTGACAGCATAATGGATAGCCCTAAATCCTTTTTGATTGAATTATGGCATAGTCAAAGATCGGGCCATTATATTCACTTGAAACAATTAACCAACTTATGCTAAATTATTTGCATGACTGTCAATGTATAAAGGCTGTTAGTAGGGAAAAAAAGGCACACTGAATTTTTTTGAATGTTTTCTTTCCGGATTTGAAATGACCACATTGAAATATGCATTAAAAATACTGTTTAGTATAGCACTATATATTTCACTTTCTAGGAAAAACTCAAACTCAGTGTGAAAGCAGATGTGGTACTTCTGAATAGCACCAACAGCCTAATAGAGTTGTTAAATTGCCCCAAACACCAGCACATATATTTAAAAATAAAATACTTGACAGGGAAAACATATCTCTGGGGAGTATAGGCTAGACCATCTGTCAAAGGGAGAATTGAAACCATATTTCCATTAGATGTGGTCATTGATCATAACTTCCAGTGTTCTTAAATCTTATAATTAACTGTAGATCTCCCTGATGATTAGTTAATACAATTAAAATGAGAGAGAGGCCATCTGCAGGAAATGTAATGTGAATTTCAATTACATTTCACTCACTCAGCTACTTGAACTATGCAGAGTATTTCCAAACTAATTTAAAGTGTCAAGTATTTAAAAGTTTTCAAAATTAACCTAGCTGAAGAGTCATTCACTTAGATATTTAAAAACAAAATAATTTCACTTACATTTTAGAGCTCTCCTGAACACTCTTAGTTTTAAAGATCAGAGCCTTAGAAAAGAAAAAACATCGCTTTTATTATCTCCATGATAAAAATGCCAAATCTCAATATATATTCACACAGTGTATCCAAACAGCGTTTCACTGAATGAACAAAAACAAGACTGTCAGGGCATTTCTCTTTTGAAGAACTCCTTTCCCCAGCTCAGGCAAATGTATCACATTTTGAAAGCCTAGATCCCCAGGATAGAAAAAAGCAATAAAACATGACTGGGAAGAGCCTTTTTCTCATGCTGTTATTAACATCCATCAAAAACCCAGAGTCTTTCTTAATACTCTTTCAAATGGACTCCTTCCCATCAAACAAAGTTATTTATGACTTCATTCACGAAAACAGGCTTTTGGTTTCCCATCAATAAGTGGCAACATGTTTTTGCCAACCCAACCAACAAGTCAGTCTCTTTTACACCTGATATAAAATGCAGTTTCAGTCAGTGAAATCATTCACAGATATAAGGCAAGAGAAGATAGTTTAAAGTAGACAGAGGTTAAATATATTTAATCTGCCGTGTATATTGTGCCGTCCCAGTGGAATCAGACATATTTCCCTCACTAAGCCTTCCATCACCATTTAGAAAGGGACTATGAAGTATATTTATTATGAACTTTTGAACTGTCTGAACTTATTCTATGCAATGATATATTGCCTTGAAAATGTTGTTGTTTTTTTTCCAACAAGTGACATGACAGCTAAAGCTTTTGTGCCTTGTATCATTCAGCTGGAAGGTATTACTCTGAGATTACATTTACTTGCATTAGTCCAGGTTCCCTGAAAATGGGTAAATTGCATGATGAATAATTAATATTGGCAGAGTCATTATAAACCTCTCTATAGACTCCATCATACTCTACTGGAGTACAACCTAAGTGCAAAGCAGCTTTGATTTATTTCGTTTTCCAGTCAAGATTTGCTTTTCTTTTACTAGCTGGCTCTCTATGCAAGACATCATATAAATAAAATTGCTGTTTCTGTCTTGAATCATCACTAGACTTGATTTAGTGGTTACATGAAAGGCTAATTTAAACAACAGGCAGGGCCAATGCCTTATATAGAAGGCAGGAAGGAGCTCCATCCACTACCATCCTTGGCAGTCATACTATGTCCAATTAGAATGGTCTTTTCCTTACATGTTCTTCTCACACTTGACAATGTCATTTTTATTCTTTGTTCTATTGTCTCTTGACTGAGAATTTCCCTCCAAAATACATCAAATCTCATGGCTCTAATTCCCAATTGCATGCTAATGATTTCCAAACAAATAATTTCACCTGGATGGCTCAAATTAGCTTCAGATCTACTCCTCCAATTGCCTATAGGACACAACATGTGGTTATTCTATCTGACAATTCAAATTTAACCCACAACAAAATAAACTGAGTTTTCCTCCATATTCATTATGTTTCCTGAGTTCTCTACCTCAGTGAATGGCAAATTCTTTATCCAGTTTAACAACTATACAATTGAGTGTTATTCTCCCTTCTTCATCCCTCAAATGTATTCAATTCCGCATCCTGGCTATTCAGTCTCCTACAAAACTCTCAAACCAATCAGCTTTTCTATAGTGCTGCTACCCATTCTCAGGCTACCATCATCTGTCACCTGAGTTCAAGCAACAATTCCTTAATTTGTCTCTCAACCTTTAATATTGTCCCACCCATTTTCCAGATTGTATCTTTGTAAGACTTACCTGATCATGTCAGTCTTCTGCTTAACACTCAATGCTCTTACACTGAAATTCAAATGTCTTAATGGGACTCACAAGCCACTTCATGATCCAGCCCCTGCTCACTTCTCTAGGCTCATCTTATGCCAGAATAGTGTTTTCAATTTCTTTTTTCTAAAAATTTATTTATTTATTCCTCCCCCCACACACACACCCGTTGTCTACTCTCTGTGTCCATTCGCTGTGTGTTCTTCTGTGTCTGCTTGTCTTCTCTTAAGGCAGCACTGGGAACTGATCCTGGGAATTTCCAGAATGGGAGAGAGGTGCTCAATCTCTTGTGCCACCTCAGTTCCCTGGTCTGCTGTGTCTCTTATTGTCTCTCCTCTGTGTTTCTTTTTGTTGCATCATCTTGTTGCACAGACAAGATTTTGTTGCATCTCATGCTCAGGCCAGCACTCCTGCATGGGCCAGCATTCTGCGCCTTCACAAGATGGCCCAGGGAATCAAACCCTGGACCTCCTATATGATAGACAGGAGCCCAATCACTTGAGCCACATCTGCTTCCCTCAATTCCTTGAACACATTGTTTCTATGAACTGTGGACTTTTGTGCTCATTAGTTTCTTGATCTTGTACACTCATTTCTCCAACTTTCTTTGGAGGCTCAGTTTTACCCTGAGAAACTTTTCCTTAACTGTTAAATCTATGTTAGACATCATTACTATGGGATTTCAAGCAATCAGACCATTCATCATAAAATTTTTTTTTCACACTGTTTACTTATAATTTTGCTTTTTAAAATTACAAATGTAATGAAGGTAGGAAACTTGTTGGAGTCTGTTTTATCTTCAGGGTCTAGTACATTTCAGGTAGTCTATATTCAAATTTACTTGTTGAATACAAAACTAAGTAATAAAAATGATTTCATCTTTAAACAATGTTTATCATTATAGGAAATGTATATATGCCTTGCTGTATTTGTTTGTTTTTAAAATTACTTTAGTGGTAATTTCCAAAAGGGTATGTGAATTTGGACTGCAGTCTTTTGAAACTCCACATATGTGCCATCATTATTCATACTATCCCATAATAATTTTAAAGTTTAAATCTCACCAAGGTTGAGATGGAAATTTTCAGAAGTCATGAAGTTTTGAATTCTTGAGCTGACTGCCATCTGTGGCTTGTTCTCTGGGAGAAGGAAATTAAAGAAGATGGGCTGCTCTCCATTCACTTCCCTTTCTGAAGAGAATGAAAAGAAGACAGATGATGTGGTCTAATTGCTTTGTTAACTGGCCTTTGGGGTAAACTGACTCATGATATTTGCTATGAGGAAAATACCTTATTTCTTAAATGTCCTTAGCACAATATCCTTGGCAAAAGATTCCTACAGGAAATAGAACCCAGTATCTGGAAGGCAAGGCTCCATGGAGAACACCATGTAAGCTATGCAATTCTCTGAATTATAAAATGAAGCTGTTTATAATTAAATCACTCCCTCCTGTGAGAAGGCCCACAAGAACCTCACTTGGATAATGCATCTGTTCTGGGCCTGGAGGGCACATCTGACATGGGAAGGAATGGCTTGAAGAAGTGCTTTCCATGACTCAGACCTCTTCTTTCTCTGAGCTTTTTGACGTTATTTAGTCAAACGTGATACTGGATATGTATCTGATCCTTTGTGAGCTCGGGCTCAACACTTCTTTAGTTTAACAGCTTTCTGTTGATGATTATAATAAAGTACATGATTTTTTTTCAAGGTAACTGGATTCAGGGCTTCTTTCTCTTTCTGAATTCACTTAAACAGATCACTTTAAAACACTATTTTTTTCTCATTTGATTATAAAATATTTGAAGGAGAAGCAAATCTCAGCTCTACAATCCATTAGTAACCCTAGCAATTAGTTTGTGCATTTTAAGCTGACTTAAATTGCATTAATGTTTATTTCAGAAAACAAATATTTTCTTTCAGAGAACAATGCTAAGTAGACAACAGTATGATTACTTAAATGAGAAATACAGACAATTTCATTAGATATGTAATTGATTATCTGTGAATAAAGACTCCATCATACATTGTACTTGGCGTTATAGTATCAAAAAAGTCAGTATCCATTTATTACAAATGGAGAGTAGTGACATTACCTGTCATGAGAGTTTCTGGAAATATGGTTATTCTATCTACATGTTAAGGGGAATAATCGATATTTACTGCCTCAGAGACTCTAACGAGTGAATGGAAGAAGGGATGGTATAAGGGGAAGCAGAATTAGGTTATGAGACCAAGATGTATTGTCATGTTTGGAGCAAAGATGTATTGAACCCAGTTTGTCTCAGAAGATAGCATTTAAATCAGGATATTCTGACATACTAATATAGGAAAAGTCTTTTAATGGAACTGATTTCATAGTCTTTATGAGTCGTAAAAAGTCTATTTGAAAAACTACCATAATAATTAGACATCTGCCAAGTTCTCAGTATGTTTGCTGGAGGACAGCAAACTTTCCTAAAATCTGCTTTTTTAAAAACAATTTCTTAGCAAGTCACAAAAGATTTTTTTATTTTTTAATCAGAGTATCATTTGTGAACCCTTTAAAGAGAAATATGAACATATTGAAGAGGAAAGGAAATGTGTCATCGTTCTCTTTTGGAGTCTCTAAGAAGCCAGCAGAGCTTTCAAATCCAATTCAATGCAGGTTATAACTTAAAAACAGCCAAACTGCTATACATACTTTAAAAGTTCTTGTGGCACTCTCTCTAAAAATTTGTGTTGTAAAAAACACAATTGGAATTTGAAATTCACAGAAATAATTATAAAGAAATTAGCAAACATAGATAGAAACAGTTACTTAATTTAGATAAATATATGCTAAATGCATCAAGTTTTGAAAGGTGTGAAAATTCAATATTTTTGCCATCAGAATTTCTTCATTCATTGCTTTAAAAAATGGACATTATAAATATACTGGGTTAGTCTCACTGAGCTGGAATTATCTAAAGGATATTTTTTTCTATGTCCACATAAACAATTACCACTTTATTTTAGCAGCATATTTTGATTTGTCTTTATGTGTGTGTAAAACATATTCATAAATTGTGAAAGATATACCTTTATAGAAATTTAAGAAAATTCAGTGAATTTAAGATCCTTTCTTTACATTCATCCAAAATGCTGGAGAAGTAAACGTGAAAGTTGTGTGGTTTGTTCCAACAGTGAATCACGAAATGCTTCTTGTGCACAGTAAAGCTGTTGGTTACACACTCTTTTTCTTATTCCTGTAGTTTAAAATGGATGACA
>JAQZBX010008693.1:31266-47706 GCA_029593785.1 Cabassous unicinctus | reverse complement strand
CTATATATTAGAATTGACAAAATAGCTAAAATTTCTTTAGCAATGTTCCACATTTAATCAAAACAAGTCATTTCTGTAGAAGAGATTATTACTGAACAAACATCCAGATAAAAGGGAAATACTGAAAACTAGGAGCTCCAAGGGAGAGCTGCTTTTTTCAATTTCAATACATGTTTATTCCAGATGCAGCAGGCTTGAGGCACACATCACAGTTGGCTATAAAAGAAAGGAAGTTGAATATCAGAAGTTATAAATTAAAGAAAACATAAAGACTCATCCAACAGCAAGGGTTAGGCTAGTATGAACAGATAATACCTGATCTGTCCAATATGGCAACCACTAGCTACCTGTGGCAATTTAAATAAACTACAATGAAATAAAATGTTAAAATTCGTTCCTCAGTCACACCAGTCACTTTTCAAGTGCTCAAAAGTCATATGTAGCGAACAGCTACTGTATTAGCACAGATATGGAATATTTCCATCATCTCAGAAAGTTCTATTCGGCAGTGCTGCTTAAGGCTATGTGAAAAAAGAAATTAGAAACACCCCGCTGGTGGAGGCCAAGGTATAAAAGCCAGAGCAAAGCTGCCTAGCTATAGAAGAAATTTATGCATGCTGGAAACATGTAGAAAGCCAGTACACAGAGACTACAACCCTGGCCTGTGTCCAGACCCAAAGGCCACAAAAATTCCAAACTAATCTGTTCCCAAAAGTACGCTTTCAAAAAAATAATAAAATGCTGGCAAAGAGGATATGAATGAAAGTGCTAACAGCAGTACATATAGAGGCTAAGAATGGACTGGTAAAGAGGGTAGATACAGAAGGCCCAGCAAGGCCTCTCCAGCAAGGGCCACTTTTACAGACTTAAAGAACAGGCTTCAGTTAGACATAGTGGGTAAAGGGCAACCCAGGCAAGTTCCAAGGTCAAAGAGCTAGTAGGTGGTAGTGTCAAGATTCAAACACAGATCTTGACCATTCCATTAGACTAAGGAAATGCCAGAAGCAAAGGCATGAAGTTTTGAACAGTGGGAGACAGAGGCCCTCAGTACAAGCAGGGAAATGACAGGAGATAAGTCTGCCAACAGTAAGATAAGCAGGGTCCAATATAATGGGCTTTGTCTTTCAGGCTAAATCTGGGCTTTATCTTGGTGAACAACCACTGAGAGAATCTAAGCAAAGTAATCAACCAACCTGAGTTTGCATTTCAGAAAGCTAAGGCTTGAAGGAAGGCTATCTGGTAGAAGAAGAAAGATGGTAGAGGAGTCTGGAGGAGGCACACAGTAATGGAAAGAGCTTTGGCTTTGAAGTCAATGGAACCTTGGGCAGACACACGGCTCAACCTCCTGAGCCTCAGTTTCCTTACTTGTAAGGTAGGGATATTGCCCTACACATTTTTGTTAGAGGCAAGGGACTGGCCCCTTCCAAGGACTACTGCAAGAGGTCTCCCAGTGATACCCTTTCTCCTGTCCTTTGCCAGGATGGAGGCCTCTAGGGACAAGGTAGGCTTGGAGCTTTTCCCTGCAGGGAAAGCCTCAAGCAAAGCACAGCACTTAAGAGACTAGAGAGAGAGAGAAGAGTCAAGTCCTAGGCTTCCTAGTAACATAGGCCATGTTAAGTTCCCCTTCTGGCTTCTAAGTTTGAGCTGGGTTTCAGTTGCTCACAATTCAGAGACCTACAATAAGTTTGTGGTAAGGATTACATGTGATACACATAAAGCAGCAAGCACGATGTCTTACACATATCAGGTACTCAACACAGCTGGTGTTCTGAGTACTAACAAAATAGTTCAGGCAATGGAAAGAACCTGAACAAAGGCACAAGCAGTGAGAATAACGAGGAATGAGGAAATCTCAGAAAGACATTCAGGAAGCGGTATCAAAAGGACTTGGTAGCTAACTAAATGTGGTAAGTGAGAGAAAAAAAAGGGTTTGGGACAGTGGGTCTCACTCAATAGGGGTGATTTTGCCTCCCCCCACCACCACCCCCGGGACATCTGACAATGTCTGGAGAGACATTCAATTGTCACAACAGGGGCATCTAGTGGGCAGAGGTCAGAATGCTACTGAACATCCTACAATGCACCGGACAGCCCCACGACAATTATCTGGCCCAAAATATACTAGTGCCAAGGTTGAGAACTTCTGGTCTAGATAATTTCCAGGTTTGGAATGGGCGACTGGTAAAGGATGGGGCTGTCAATTAAGAGAGAGCACACAGGAGGAAGACTATAGGTCTGGGGTTGGGGAGGGCAGGAGAGATACCGAGTTCAGTTTTGGACTTGGTGAAACCGAAGTGTGCCAGCATCCAGACAGCAATATTGAGTAAAGACCCGGAAATGTTTCAGAGGAGCCGTTGGGCTGGTAATAAGAATCTTACAGTGCACAGAGAAGGAAGCCCCAATCCTGGGAATGAGTTCATCCAGGGAGCATGAAGAAAAGATGGCAGAGAACAAATCCAAAGATGACATAAATCTTAGTGAACCACAGAATATAAAGCAATTATCTCTTCCTTATAATTTAAATGAATTAAGTTCTAGGAAAGATGGGTATCAAAGAATGTTTGTTTTCAATCATACATTATTAGTTTCCAATCCCAGATTTTAAGACTCTCACATTGTCTCCAGTGCAGGAAGAGGTACACAGTACACCTTAAGAAATGTGAATGAGTCTAGTCTCATCTACCTTTTTTTTACTGAAAGCAATGGATATAAAGTGTTAGAGAAAATTATTTTGACCACAGTGTTAATAGTTCTCAAGGAATAGGGAAACAGAAACAGATTCAAACTCCCTTACCCATTTTAAGAAAAAGACAGTCCAAGCCATGTACCTTCAAAGCTATTTTATAAAAATCAAACTGTCCATTTGACCAACAAAATTAACAGGCCTGCTCAGCAAGGGGGCCAGTGCTAGGTGTCAGTCAAGGAAAATATTCATCAGTGCCTCTATCTGATGACAGAGCATTTTCATACCCACTATCTCATCTCACTTGACTATTTGATCTGTGCAGCAGTCTGTGACACAATTATTGCCATCTCTTTTATAGTTAAAGAAACCATCTCAAAGATTTTGTGGGATTTGCCCATGCTCATACAATTAGTTAAATGGTACAAAGAGATGGTCCTGTGTGAGGTTTGAAAAAGCATCCCTCAGAAGCCTGGGAGTTGGGGAGGGATAGCTGGCCAAGAGGGTACACCCTTGCTTTTTATATGAAAATTAGGTTCGGTCCAGGAATAACAACTATAGTAATGATCCACAACCTTTTTATGTATTAGTCCTTTAATCCTTAAAGTAAAGGACTATTATCATGCCCATTTTATGAGGAAACTGGGATTCAGAGACTCTTAAGTAAATTAAAATGATTTTACACATAGTTAATGGCAGAGCTGGGGCTTGAACCTAGATATGCCTGATACCCAGGCCCTTGTTCTTGATTTAGCTATTCTTTTCCTTTTGCTTCATGTTGAATTTTCCACGCTATTTTGATGAGAAAAAGGAATGGGCTTTTTCAATTGCTAACCAGATGCCTGCATGTCCAGACAGGCTAGAAGAAATGAAAGCTGGTTTTATTTATTTTGTTGTACTATCTATTAAGTATATGATTTGAACAGAAAGGGGGCAGGTGTAAGCTATCATTAAAAGCTTTTGTACCAGAGAATTCAGTGGGAAAGTAAATGTTCTTTTAAAGCAAGGTTGCCCCAAGAACAGACTATCAACTTTGACTAGAATAAATAGGACTCTCTTAGTCCACTACTCACGTTTTGAAGTCTTATCAACAGGAGATTAGGGACAGTAAAACTAAATGGTTGATATGCTAAAAGAGAACCTAATGTGGGGAACATTTTCCATCTGGCTCAATTACTTAGATGCCAAGAAAAAATAAAATGAACAGGAGATAAGCATATTGTTGCTTAGCTAAAAATGTGAATCTGTTTTCACATGCTGCTAAAACCCCCTTCAGGCAGCTCTTGAGACAAAATGTTACATCTGCAGTGGCAGAGCCTTCTCAATGCCAAACTCATGGGACAAGACAAACAAGGATCACTGAGTCTTTCCCTGCTCCCTGTTACCATCATCTCTCATCTACAAAGAATTCCAAACATATTAAAAGAATAAGTATTCAGTGCTTTAATCACTTTTTGAATTGAGACTTTACATTTTTATTTTTCCACTCTCAAAAACAATATAAGGGGAAGCGGATGTGGCTCAAGTGGTTGGGCTCCCGTCTACCAGATGGGAGGCCCCGGGTTCGATTCAAGTCATTCTTTTCTGACTTGCTTACCTTACTCAGCATTATGTTCTTGAAATTCATTTAGGTGATGTATTTTTATTTTTTATTTTTTTTATTTATCCCCCCCCTTGCTGCTTGTGCTGCTGTGTCCATTCGCTGCATGTCTTCTCTGTGTCTGATTATCTCCCCCTTGCTGTGAGGTCTTGCCGCATCAGCCCACCGCACCGCTCAGGCCGGCGTGCCCTCACAAGGAGGCCTCGGGACGCGAACCCGGGGCCTCTCGTATGGTAAACAGGTGCTCTATCCATTGCGCCACACCCGCTTCCCAGGTGATGTATTAGCTACAGTTCACTTCTGTCAATGCCCTAAATGTGTAATCCCCACACTCCTGAGGTAAACTCTGTTAACCGCTTTCTACTTGAGGAAACTGAGATTAAAGAGGTAAGGAACCAAGGAGATAGCAGCTCTGAAACTGAGACCAGTGTTTAGCTCCATTGCATAATTCTCTCTCTCTCTCTCTCTCTTTTTTTTTAGGAGGTACCAGGGATCAAACCCAGGACCCTGTACATGGGAAACAGGCGCTCTACCACTTGAGCTACATCTGCTCCCCTGCATAAACTCTTAAATACTATTGTGAACTGCCTGACCCCTGTAGATAACAAGACTAAAACCCACCTTAACCTCAGAACCTGAGACTTTCCTAATACTCAAAATCCCTTTTGGCTTCCCAAACTCACTTGCTGGAATGCTAAAATAATAAAATAAAAATAAATAAATAAAATAGCACTGATACTGCATTTATGGATTCAGAACTACTTTTCCAACTTGCTAATTAATTCAAATAATAAATTTATTAAATTTAAATAAAATACTCTATGGATTATAAACACCCCAAAATTTTAGTAATTTACGTTTTAAAAACTGATAATAGGAGGCGGATGTGGCTCAGATGATTGGGCATCCATCTCCTATATGGAGGGACCTGGGTTCGATCCCTGGGACCTCCCGGTAAAATAAAGAAAAATATAGAAGGCACGCCGTCAGGCCCCAGGCCCCACCAAGCCACGCAGCAAGATGATGACATAACAGGAGAATGATGTGAGGGAGAGCCAAGAGGAAATGCACCGGAAAAAAAAACAGGAAATGAGGTAGCACAGGTGGCAGAATGCCTCTCTCCCACATCAGAGGTTCCCAGGATCAAATCCCAGTGAAGACAGGAGGAGAAGGATGAGAAGAGAGGGCAGGAAACAGACACAGAGAATTGCCCAGCGAATGGACACAAAACAGCAAAAACGGTGTGTGTGTGTGTGTTAAAATGGATAAAAAAAGGTAAATAAATCTTTTTTAAAAACTGATAATATAGCAAGCTGACAATATCAGAAGACTTGTAATTGTATTTGTTTTCAGATAATTATTCAATTACTTTTAAAAAATTCTCCATGCTCAAATGTCAATTTTCAAATTAATGACTCAATTTTAAGGTTCAGTAATGGATCCCACCCAGATCCTACAAGCTTCTAGGTTTATTATTATTACTGCTTCTGTGGGGAATCCAAAATTTGACTCATCTGGTGATTTTCAGCAATTACGTTAATATAGTGTGTCTAAATTCTTTAATATATAAGCCACAGAATTAGTATATAAAATATCAGGAATCTTCTGACCTCTAGTCAACACCAAGGAATCCTTTTCAGCCTTAGTACACAAAAAACTTAGTCTCACCTTATATTAACAAATAAACTGTGCAGGCCATCTATTTATTTAATTGCACCTGTTTGCTTATTACAACACTACAAATATTTATTAAACTTTTAAGTGCCAGCACTTCGCATACATCAGGGAGCAAAACAGACAAAAGACCCTGACCTTCTCCCCTATGAAAACAAAGACAACTAGCTGAAAAAATGGGGACTGGGCACATTCCAGTGTGGTCCAAGAGAACAACTGCTCATCCCAATTAGAGAACATCTGTGAGATACACCTGAAATTAACATCACTGTCAAAATTAATGCATGCCAGGCAAAGTTTCCTATGCCACATGGTTGTACACTGTTTTCAAAATGTAAACATTGAGCATGCCTTCTAGTAAGATAAAAATGCATCAGTTTTTCCAAAGTAATAACTGATAAAGAGTCCTTAGTATCAATAATTTCACTAGAGAAATGAAAATGAAGATTAGACTCCAACTACATTTTTCCTCCCCCTATTTCAATGAACTGTTAGTATCTCTACAAAACCAAGTAACTGGCAACTTATTAAAAATAGGAAAAGCAGTAGTAGCCCAGAGAGAACAATAGCAGGTGGTGAAAGCATTGCAGAGCTTCTTGATAGCCCCAGGCAGCCCTGCAGTTACCAGAGTAAATAATTCTCACAGAAGAGCTTCCAAAGAGGCCAGGGAGTGCCCGCCGCCCCTCCAGGTTACACATGTATCATTTAGCAATATAGCATGCTTACAAATAGTGGTACAAACATTAAAACCCCAGTTCACAAACTGCTCTGCAACGCATAAAATTTACTCTAGCTAGTCACTTGTTAGCATTTTCTAAATACAGTTGAGACCTAAGAAGCAGAAGCACAGGTAACAGCCAGGTAAAGGTATGCTATCTGGGCTCTGCTAGTTCCTGGGAAGCAAAATGGCAGCAGATGAATCTGGAGAAAGACTGGCCCTGGCCGCAAGCAGCAGCAGCATCCCCACAAGGAGGAAAAGAATCAAACCCACATGGCCCTGTTTACCCTAATGGTCCATGAATAAACATTAGAGTCTTACTTTTTACAGAATTGACCAAGATTCTCAAGCATATAAAACGTTCCTGCCCTTATATCTCTTTCTCTTATAATTAAACAACGAAGAACCCACAGTCTGAACAAAGTACAGATGGCTTATGAATTACAAAACACAATATATTCATATCCTCTAAAAATTTAAAGAGATGGCAACATATAAAGATGCTCAGAGCTAAAAAACTTTACATTATAAAAGGTTTTTTCTTCCTTGTCTTTTTATTTAACTTTTTACCTCCTTTCATTTATTGAGAGGTGAGAAGTGGAGGACTGAAAAAGGGGATACTATTTGGGTGGGAAGGGGGGAAGGAAAGAAAAAGTGAGGTAGACATTACAAAGGGCAAGAAAAGACAAGCTGGAGGCCCAAGTTGAGGCTAGCCACTTTCCTCCCATCTCACATCTACTGGCATCTAGAGCACTGCACCCTTAGGAGAGATGGGGCTAGAATTTTCAGCGGTTTCTGAAGGTACTTCTCAGCTGCACCTGCCATGTGGCAGGAAATGGAAACAAAACAAAACCAGCAAAAGCAGAAGGCCTCACCACATGAGACTGTTGTGATGACTGAACCTAAGTATATAAAGAAAGAAGATACCAAGTCTCAAAATCTCATCTTAAATATGGAACTTATTGAAACAGTAAAGATTTTCCATAGGTGGTAGAATTTATCAAAGTAATCGTTAAAAAATTGGGGAGCCATCTTCCCAATTGTGTCTATTTCACTGCACAACTGCACACTTTTGGCATTTTTATGACATACCTGGAAGAGATTACAGTAGAAGCAAAGAGTATGCTCATGAAGCTGACTTCTATTATGGAAGGGCAAGTAGTGGGACATGGATTGATGCAAAGAGGAAAGCGGGTCATACAGCCAGAAGCAACCCTGATGGGAATCCATTAAGGGGGAGAGCCAGACCCCAGGTAGTGGGGGAAACCTGGCATGCTGTGACATGTTAGGTCTTTGTGATGCACTAGGGTGTCCTTACACCTGGCTGGGAAGCAGTAATAGCTTAGGACCAAAAATTTGTTTTGTTTTGAGCTATCAGTTAAGTTTGTTAAACAAAAAGTGTGAATAGCCTAATTCATTTCTACTACACTCAACCAGACAGACTGATACTCACTTACCAGCACTTTTTGAAACCTGCTAGTAGGCTAATGCCAACCTGCAATGGAGAAGCCTGTTCAACACAGAACTTGGCCTCATCATAGCCTAACACAATAATCTTAGACATAGTCTAAGCCTGACTCCCTCCTCACTAAATTAAAAAGTGGGTTAGATAAAAATGTTAGTGAAAATCTGGGTAAGAAGAAAGGGACTAGCAAGAAAAGTCAGAGAGAGTGTGGAGGAAAGACAGATGAATATGATGTGGATGTGGATGGGCTGTAACTTTTGAGATACCCAGTGGATAGAGACTCTCACATGGATATCTGAGGCATTCTCTTCTATTTCCACTTATTCCTCCACTCAATCCACTGCTGCTGCTACTGTAGCAGGTATTCTATCGATGGGACCCTTCAATACATCTTCAAAAACCAGAGCACCATCTGGGCCAGTGACATGGGCAAAACACTGTGGTCCCCCAAAGCCAGGGGGTTATAATCTAGCACTGTGAGTCATGTCTCTACAAACTGAGAAACAAGTCATTCACTATCTCAAGGAAATATATTAATCAGATTAATCCAAGAAATGGGTTTTCACTTTTTGAAAGACTCCCTTTTGCTTACTAGTTTTTAAACACATCTCATCCTACTTGAGTTTCCATTCATCTTTTCTCCATACTCTTTTTAACTTTTCTTGCTAGTCCCTTTCCTTCTTACTCTGGTTTTCACTAACATTTTGCTCTAACCCACTCTTGGTCATTTAAAATTGGTCTGCCAGTGGCAAAAAAGAAGCCATTTTGAGATTTAAAAACCCCATTCAGGTTTTTTTTTTAAAGATGCTTAGATTACATAAATGATACATTAAAAAAGGGGGGATTCCCATATGCCCCGCTCCCTAGCCCTCCCACATTTTCCCACATTATCAACATCCTTCATTAGTGTGGTACATTTGTTATAATTGATGAACACATTTTGGAGCATTGCCACTAAGTGTGGATTATAGTTTCATTGTAGTTTACACTCTCTCCCGCACATTTTTGTAAGTTATTACAAGATACATAATGGCCTGTATCTATCATTGCAATGTCATTCAGGACAATTCCCAAGTCCCGATAATGCCCCCAAATTACACCTATTTTTCCCTCTCCCTCCCCTCAGAACCTCCAGTGGCCACTGCCTCCATATCAATGATAAAAGTTTTCCATTGCTGGAATCACAATAAGTCTATAGTAGATTAACAGTAAGTCTACTCTAGTCCATTGTTCATTCCCCAATCTTGAGGATTCTGGGATGGTGATGCCCAATCTGCCTCTAATTGAAAGGGGGCTTAGATCCTATGGGGCAGATGGTTGGGACTATCTTGCTTGCAGTTGCAGACTCTCTCTGTTCCTTGAGATGGTCGTTGCCCATCTTCCTCTCCTTGTTAGTTGTCCTGGGTGAGTCCAATGAACTGAAGAATCGGTGCTGCAAATCTGTTGAGATTCAGGACCCAAGTGGTATATGGACAGGCCAAAGATTTAATTCTCTTGGACATATACCTATCAACTCTAGTACTAACTATAGGTTCAAATAAAAAGGGCAGAAAAGCCATGTGCAGGGAAACCACAACTGAGTCCAACTCTGTCACACTGGGGAGCATAAATTCCAAAGGAGGGCCTACTGGCAGGGTGCCAAACTCCTGAGCTATCTGCCCTGCCTGTAGTATCTGGATATCTCCAGAGCCCTCAGGAGCCCCATTATTTGAGGCAATATTTACTCTGGCAGTCAATGAGATCCTGCTGAGACGAGCATAAGCATAACTTCTGGAATGACCTCCCGACTCACTTTGAAGTCTCTTAGCCATATAAACTCATTTGTCTTTACCCTTTCCCCATTTTGGTCAAGGTTTTTTTCCAGTTGCATTGCTAGATGGTGCTTGGTAGTAATTCCTTGGTGCCAGGGAGGCTCATCCCCAGGAGTCATGTTCCATGCTGGGGGAAAGGTAATGCATTTATATGCTGAGTTTGGTAAAGCAGTGTACACAGGAATATAAACACAAAATTAAATGACTTTAGAACAAGTGAATAATATCTACTCCTTTCTCAAACTTACAAAATCTATCAGGCAAAGTTCTCAAAACCTTGTATACAATACTTTCTTGGCTTATGCTATTTAAGACAAAAGTAACTTGACATTTCCTAGTAATTTAGCATTAAATGATTCTTTCAAACTTGGGCAAAACTCACCTAGCTATTCTAAAGTTGCATTATTTGAAAACAAATAATTTGTTCACTTGTATTACCTCATCCAGTTCTCACAACACTCCAATCTACAAGTAAGGAAACCAAGGCATAGTGAAGTTGAGCATTTCACAGTTGCTGGCAGGGCAGGGACAGGAATTTAGAGTTCAAGCTCACAACCACTGCATTCCACTGTCTTCCATGTGCAACAGCTTAGAGGAATGATGGTCCTTTCCAGCAACAGCATGCCACACAGATAGTACAGGGGGGCAAGGGCTGTGCTTTTTGATTGCTGACCACTGTAATCTCTAGGACTAGCAGTGTGCCTGGTACCTATTAAGTATTCAATATGATCTACTATACACACACACACACACACACACACACACACACACATATATCCATATACAGATAAAATGCCTAGAAAACCATGCATTAACAATGGTATCTCCAGGAAGGAGAATTGTACTTTTCATGGTTTAAACTTTGAGCGATACTACTTTTTAAATCCATTTCTGATTTTTGAAAAAAAACCTCAAAATTATAGAAAAGCTGCAATACAACAAAGAACTTTTTTCTCTCTGAACCATGGAGGGTAAACTGCCAATTTGAATGTCTTATCACCCCAAATATTTAGTATGTTTTCCTACAAACATGTACCTATGTAACTACACTACAACCATCAAAACTAGAAGTTAACATTGACATATTACGCTCAATTAGTCCTCAGGCCCCATTCAAGTTTCGCGTCTTGTCTTAGCAATGGTCTTTATGGCAAAAGGATCAAATTGCCTCATTACTGGTGACGTTCACTTGGATCACTTGCTTAAAGATGGTGTCTGCCAGGTTTCTCTACTATCACATTACTCTTTTTCCCCTTTGTAATCAATAAGTATTTTGTGTAAGGTACTTTGAAATTTAATTAATCCATTCCTCAAACTCTGAATTTATTCATAAGTCCATACATGGGTTTTCTTGCAGGGTAGGTGAAGTTTTAATTCATGGCTGTCATTTAAAATATTTCAGATTTGGCCAGTGGGAAAGCCTTCAAACTGGTTTCAGTGTCCTTTTGACATGTCTTCATCATTCTCTGAGGAATTCTTTGCTTTCTGGAGCATGATGTTCCAGGTTCATCTTAAACTTTTCTGTCCCAATCCCATAAATCAGCCACTTCTCCAAGTAGCTAGGGCTCCTTTTAGCAGAAAATACTATTCAGAAGTTAAGATCTAGGTACCTCATGTGCTCACTGCCACTGGGATATTGCTGCTCCCAGGCACGCTCACTCTCCCTGTGGACAGATTTATGTATGCACCTATGGATGTATGCATGCATATGCACACATACGTATATAAATACACACCCGTATATAAATACACACCCATTAAAAGCCTCGAGTCCATACCAATATTTCTGATTCCAGTCTAACAGAGTTCATTCTGGTTTCCCCTCTCAATCTGTAACTCCTTTCTCCAACAGTGAGAGCTGGCTCCCATTATCCTTAACATACATATTTACCTACTCAATCAACCCTCCTATATTTAACAAATCTCCCATTGCTGCTACCACCCTCTCCCCCACACAGATGTCCTTCTTACCCCTCCTCACCTCTGATACCCTATACTGGACTCTCCCTTTATGAAGGGCCCTCCTCAGCCTACTAGGGCTCTGACACACTTTGCCAAGTTACCTATCTTGCTCTGGCTACCTAATAAGCTTTAGGACTAAACTGGTCAGGAAGGAGAAGAATTATTACTTTAAAAAAATTTAATGTATAAGTGTCTTTTTAAAAAGGGTATCCATTAAATCAGAATTTGTTATAATTCAGACAGATACATTAAAGTTCACCTTTTCATCATCTATGAAGAACTGGTTTGCTAAGTTAATTAACAGTATAAATAAGCTTGTAACCCAGATGTTTAACCTACTTAAGAAAACTAATTGTTTTCAAGCACTTTAAAATCACTGGGCATGTACTTGCCTTTAATTATTGTCTAATTAAAAATGATTTCTATTTTCTCCATTATAGCTTTGAGAGCCCTCTATTTGATTACACTTTTAAGAGTTACTACTTAAACGTGATTCATTAAGATCCTTTTAAAAATGTCTATTATTCAATTTGGACTTTCAATTAATCATCTGAAATAAAGTTTTTTTTATCATTTGGTGATTTCCCTTTTTCAGTCTTGGTCATCTGTCATGCCGCTCAAAAGGAAAAATGTCTTTCAGTGGCTACCCAAGACTTGCCCCCAATGGTGTGTGGCTCTGCAGCCCCGAGAGCAGGTCTCACTGTGCTCTAATTTACTTTATGGATGCAGTGCTGCAGAGCCCCATAAAGCCCTCAGTTCCCATCATCCATGTCCATATTTTACTTACGACATTACCAAACAGGGACTCACTCAATCAAACAAATGATTCTGTACTGCATATTAAGAAGGCCTGGAAAGGGAACACACGATGGAGTTTATGTGGTTTCAACCTGATTACTAAGCTTTCTGTGCTCCATTTTTCTTATGAAGAGAACACCATTCTCCACATCAGGTTTCCATGAGGACTAAAGGAGGTAATGTGAAGTACCTGCTAGATAAAAAGCACTTAATGAATATTGGTTCATGCCCTTTCTAGCACAGAGCCTCATAGAAAAACAATGATTTCAGAGCCGTGTTCTTAAATTTGATCACACAGAGCCTCAAAGAGAACCTATTGAAGAAAGTGGGTCATAACTACCCAATTAAACCTCGTCTGTCCTATCATTGCCCTGGACCAAAACAAGAGAAAACAAAGACAAGAGTTCCATGACCTAAAAATGAGCAAACCAACTGATCCCTTCCCCCCAGGAGTGTAGTATCAGTACTAGTGGGGGTGGGGGGTGGAGGACTGAGGAATAAATAGATTATATTTTCTACCTTGACTTCCAAATAAAGCTGCCAACTAGTCCTAGAGACTCAAACGAAGCTTGGTCTGAGGCACTAAGCTCAGTGGTAGACTCTCTACCACTTTCAAGTACCAGTGATTAAATATTAGATTTTTTGTGGGTTTTTTTTTTTTTAATAGTTTATGGGGTGATTTTTATTTTTTATTCAAACTTTATTTCAAATTCAAAAAAATAAAATAACAGACAAAAGGCAGCTCAACAAGTTATGGAAGTATTACCCCTAAAAATTTCTGTCCAGGTACTTTTATCTCATCTAATTCCAATAATTAACTCAATTACCACAGCTAACATTGTACCCAATGGTGAAAGACTGAAAGCTTTCCCTCTGAGATCGGGAAAAAGACAAGGATGCCCATTCTTTCCACTGTTATTCAATATGATGTTGGAAGTTCTAGCTAGAGCAATTAGGCAAGAAAAATAAATAAAATACACCCAAATAGGAAAGGAAGAAATAAAAATTTTGCTATTCACTGATGATATGATCCTATACTTAGAAAATCCCAAAAAACCCACAACAAAACTATTAGAACATATACACAAAAACCAATTATGTTTCTATACACTACCAATGAACAATCTGTGGAGGAAGTCAGAAAAAAATTCCATCTATAACAAGGTATAAAAGAATCAATATTTAGGAATAAACTTAACCAAGGACATAAAGGACCTGTATTCAGAAAACTATAAAGCATTGCTAAAAGATTTCAAAGATGATCTAAATAAATGGAGAAATAGTCCATGTTAATGGGTTAGAAGACTAATTATTATTAAGATGTCAATTCTACCCAAACTGATCTACAGATTTAACACAATGCCCATAAAAATTTCAATACCCTTCTTTGTAGAATTGGAAAAGCCAATTGTCAAATTTATCTGGAAAGGTAAGGATACCCAAACGGCCAAAAATATTTTAAAAAGGAAGAACGAAGTTGGAGGACTCTCACTCCCGATTTTAAAGCATATTATCCAGCTACAATGGTAAAAACTACATGGCACTGGCATTGACAGATTGACCAATGGAATCAAATCAAGTGTTCTGGAAACAGACCCTCACATGTATGATCAAGTGATTTTTGACAAGGCTGTCAAATCCACTCAGCTGGGTCAGAACAGCCTATTCAACAAATGGTGCTGGGAAAACTGGATATCCATATCCAAAAGAAAGGAGGACCCCTATCTCACACTGTATACAAAAATTAATTCCAAATGGATCAAGGACCTAAATATTAAAAACTAGAACTATAAAACTCCTAGAAGAAAATGTGGTTGGTGGTAGCTTCTTGGACCTAACACCTAAAGCACAAGCAACAAAAGAAAAAAACAGATAAATCAGACTGCCTCGAGATTAAACTTTTATATTTCAAATGATTTTGTTAAGAAGGTGAAAAGGCAGGCAACTCAATGGGGAATAAAATCTTTGGAAACCACATATCTGACAAGTGATTGTTTCCATGTTATATAAAGAGATCACACAACTTACTGTCAAAATGACAAACAACCCAATTAAAAAATAGGCAAAAGACTTGAAGAGACATTTTTCCAAAGTGGAAATACAAATGGCCAAAAGACACATGAAAAGATGCTCAACATCACTAGCTATTAGGGAAAGGCAGATCAAAACAATTAAAAAGAAAAAAAAAGCTACAATGAGATATCATCTCATACCATACAGAATGGCTATTAAAAATAAAAAATAAAATAAAAAAAAACCAGAAATCCACAAGTGCTGGAGAGCATGTGGAGAAATAGGAACACTCCTTCACTGTTGGTGGAAGTGTAAAATGGTCAGCCTCTGTGGAGGACAGTTTGACAGTTCCTCAGGAAACTAAATATAGAACTGCCATATGAGCTGGCAATCTCGCTACCAGGAATATATTCAGAAGAACTGAAAGCAAGGACGTGAACAGATATTTGCACACTGATGATCATAGTGACATTAGTCACAATGGCTAAAAGACGGAAACAACCTAAGTGTCTGTCAACTGATGGACGGATAAACAAGATGTGGTATATACATACAATGGAATACTATTCAGCTGTAAGAATAAATCAATTGGAGAAGCATATGATAACATGGAGGAACCTTGAGGACATTATGAGTGAAAGAAGCCAGGCACAAAAGAACAAATATTTTGTGGTCTCACTGATATGAACTAAATACAATAAGTAGACTTATGGAGTTGGACTATGAAGTATAGGTTGGTGGGAGATGGAATGTGGATTGAGAAGGGGGAGATGATGCTGGATATATCTAGAATGTTTAATAAAGTCAATTGTAAATATATGGTAACAGATGGACTTAATGGTAACACATTATAATGAGTGTAACAAACACTGATGATTTATGGATGTGATTATGGCTGACGGGAGTAGTCTAGGAAGATTAATGTTAGTTGAAGGACAACTGGAGGAGAGTATAGGGAATGTATAACAATGATTTTGGTGGTAGATGAGAATTGTGGTTAATATAAATACAGGTATGTTCTACTACAAGGTGTCAAGAATGCAGTGATACATGGAAAAATGTAACTAATGTAATTTATAGACTATAGTTAACAACATTGTAAAGTTTTTGTAGCAAAAGGAAAGAAGGTACTATATTAATCCTAAAGGTTCAGAAAAGAGAAAAGAATATGGCGTTTGGTTATGTGAGATATGAATATGATTAAGCATTTTTTTCACATCTTCATTTTTTTTTTCATTAATAAGGAGACTTTGACTATGTCATTTAACTAATCTGGGTTCATCTGTGTATTTTTCTGAACACTGGAGGAACACAATTGAGTTAATTAAGTTAACTATTAGTTTTTGACATCTGACAAAAGAGGGTCAAGTCATTAAAAACCTATTTAGGGCACTCAACCAGTTGGGTGCCCGCCTACCATATGGGAGGTCCCGGTTCGGGTCCCGGTACCTCCTAAAGAAGACAACCAGACATCCGCACTCACCGCAACGAGCTAGATGCCGTACCCTGCCGCAAGGAGCTAGATGCCCACACCCACCACAATGAGCAGACGCCTAAATAAGCAGAAGCCACAGGCCAGCAGAGGCCACAGCCCGCGGAGAATAGATGTGGCTCAGGCCATGGGGCACTCACCTCCCATGTGGGAGGTCCCAGGTTCAGTTCCTGGTGACTCCTGGAGGTGAGCCAACAATGAGCAGACAGATGAGAGAACCATCC
>JAQZBX010008693.1:0-31166 GCA_029593785.1 Cabassous unicinctus | reverse complement strand
CATTAGGATTAGGAATAAATCTAAAAATTGTCAGCAAAATCATGCCAGATGATCTAATTGTTCTCTATTTTCAGTATCTGAAATATCTAAGTTTGCCTGGCAGATAAGATTATGTGGTTTTGGTGTGCTGTTTCTTTTAAAACCATGAAAAGCTGTTTACATTGAAGAAATGGAAGATAAAGTGGCCTTCCTTTCAAACTGCCTCAACAACAAAGCCAGATATTAAAAAACTGCAAGCAAAATGCTGAGGTACCATGAATATACATTGTTGTCTCTACAATAATTCTTTCTCCATGCACAAGGATAAAACTGTCCTCACATTTCATTTGCAAAGGCTTTGTGCTTAATGGCCACCAGGTAATGGTTAAAGGGTATCTCCCTTAGATTTAAGAGGCCTAGACCCTGAGTGATCCATCACAGGCCTCACATGCAGGTGGAGGATACAGGGCTGGGGACTAAATTCCTCATTCAACAGCATAAGTCCAATTAGTTATCTAGAAGAGTCTATGCAACCTAGCCTAACACAAGAGAACTCTCCCCAGGAAGAGTATGCATGCCTATGCTTGTCAAACTAGGAATTGTATCCCCCGAAATCCAGCAGACACTACCAGCATTTCTAAAACAGGCAGGGCAGACAAGGTGCTGTAGCTCAAAGAATCCATAGATTCACTTGCATTCAAAGTTTTCCCTAATTGTGAAATGTTAGGCTTTCTTTGTTTCCTATTGAAGAACTTTCAGGCATGAACAAAGCAGGTGGGAAAAAGCAGAGTTCTATCCTAGAAGGAAAGCTGGCCCAGCAACTTTGGAAGCTAATGCTAAGCTCCTTAGCCTGGGAGAAGCTTTGTGTTTATTTAGTTTCTACTTAAGCAGTATAGCAGAATGCTCACGCGTACCAACTCAGCAGCCAAGACTGCCTCCATCACTTCCTACCTGTAGGCAAGATACTGAATCTCTCTATGCTTCACCTTCCTCATCTGTAAAATGGGGGTAATAATGGCAGCTCGTATGGTCTTCATGAAGATTAAATACTTAGCACTTAGAGTACCTCATTATAGCAAGCATACAGGAAGTAATAGCTTGCCCTTCCACTAAAACTCCTCCAACCCAGATTCCTTCCGTTCTATTCCTCCAGGCTATTTGTGGAGCCTGAACGCTTCCCAACACACACTAGTGCCCCGCCCCCCCCCAACCTAAACATACACTAATCCTCTCCTGCCTTAGAGGAATCCCAACACTGCATTCTTCACCATCACTTGCTCAAGAAAAATCTGCAGAGCCACAGATCACTGCAGTTACAAATAAAGACTCCTCTCTCCACTAGACCATCTTTTTAAAAATCCCTCCCCCGGGTTCTTGCTTGGAGGGAGAGGGGGACGCTGTTGCAAATGTTTTCACCTTTCTTCAGGCTTATTTTACAGAGATGGTAAATACTGCCAGGGGAACTCCCTCCAGCATCCTTCCCTCCATTTCCAAATGTACTTTTCCCTCTCCAAGGCTAATCCATTCATCTATGCAGCAAATCCCTCACCTCTCACCGGCCTTGGGTCTTTTTGACTCTCTCTCCTATGTTCAAGTCAATGAACTGTATCAAATGTCTACCAGGTGCCAGGCTCAATGTGCAGAGAGGACTGAGATACAGAGGTCAGTGATCACTTCTCTACTTGTCCCCTCCCCTTGGCATTCCTAAGTCATGCTTTAGAATGTAAGCTCCACAAGGGCAGAGAAGCCCTTACCTATTTTGCTCACTGCTTTATCCCCAGAACCTAACATAGTTCTGGCACAAAAAAGGCGCTCCAAAAATACTTGTTGAGTTAATTCAAATCATCCTTGATTCATTTATTCACTCAACAATGCTCCCTGAGCACCCACTGTGTGTGTCTGAGACTGTGCTTGGTGCACAACAAGTCCCTGTCCTGGAATTGCCCAAGGTAGCAACAGAAAGAGACATGAAAACCTGTGAGGATTGTGAGTATACTAAAAGCCAATGATTATACACTTTGGATAAATATCTAGAAACAGCAGCTATGTACAGTGGGGGAAGCATAAAGAGATTGAAAGGTGAGAAATTTTCTTGTCTGTTTATTATTATTATTATTGAAATAATGAAAATGCTTTAATAATGACAAGTGATGAACGTACAACTATGTGATTATAGCAAATATCACTGATTGTACACTTTGGATGAATTGTTTTACTGTTGTGTATCAATAAAATTGATTTGTTTAAACAAACAAAACAAACAAAACCTGTGAGGAGACATCGGGATGTGACAACAGTGGCAAGCAGGGTCAACAACATGCTGGGCCTCAATGGACTGAGATGCACTGAGCCCCTCAAGGCCGAATCTAACTCCCTGCATTTAGGGCTTAACTCACTCACCTTCCCTGGAGCAGAGGCCCTGAGGACTTTACTTCCCCTAAACTCCTTCCTGTCCAGTTTCTCCTGCACCACACACTTTTTCTGTTCTCATCCCACTCCCCTGATCACTGTGAAGCGATCAGGGTCACTCCTGGGTCTGGACCACCTTCCTCTCTCCACGTACATCAATCACTCTCAAACTTCTCTCTTGAGCTCCAGACCCTTATTTCTACTTGCCAAGTTATACTAAGTTTCCTGCAAACACTAAAACATATCCAGAGCAAGATGCACTGCCTCCCACCCCCTATCCTCACCCCACCATATACCCAAAGCCCCTGCATCAGCCACTAAACACCCATCCCAGTTCATGGCATCGCTTGCTCACCCAGTCAGGGGCTCACCCACAATGCTGCCCTTTTTCTCATCATAGCCAATGGATTCCACTTCAAAAGTGTTTCTAAAATCTGATCTTTCTCCTTTCCATCTTTTAATTTGCATTCTCCAATCACAACCTCTTGCTTTAACCATGAATCCCAATCTCTCCCCCTTCATCAGAACCTTAAAATGGAGATGTATGCCAATGTTAAATTATTTCCCACGTGATAAAAGCTAAATTTCTTAGAATACTAAGCTCATCAGAATACAACTCTAAGCTACCCTTCCACTCTCCTCCAGACAGCCAACGCTTCTGTCCCACTAATGTCTCCCCATTTCCCAGACTTTTTCCTAATGCCTTGCCTTTGTTTATGCTATTTTCTCCACCTGAAATGCTAACAACAATAATAAGGAAAACAGCAGCAATGTGCTAAACACTTGAAACAAATTCTCATTTAACCCTCATAACCATTCTTGGAGGTAAGTACTATTACTATTCCCATTTCCCAATGAGAACACTGAGGTACAGAGATGAAGAAGTTTATGTGCCCAAGTTCACACGTGTGTCTTGCCTTCAGAATCTGAGTCCTAAACCACTGTATCATACCACCTCGTTCACTCAACATTCCCTCTGCCAAACACTCCTCTTTTACTGGCTCAAATATTACCTCTTTGGTGGAGACTTCCCAGACTCATGCGCCTCTCCATCCTCTGGGATCAGTTGGCATCATGCTTCTATCTTTATTACAGGCAGCTTCACTGTGTGTCTATTCGTTTACATTACTGGTCTTAACAGTGCCTGATACATCATACATGCTCAATAAATATTTAAGTAATAAATACCTTCTAAGAACCCAGAACCTAGATTATACCCTGCTCAAACTCCTGTCTATCCAGTATGTTCCCACTTCCAAACACCAGACACAGCTCATCCTGACCTGTCCCTTCCTCTCTCTCTGTCCCAGGACTCTTCAATATGAGGAGTCAAAGCCCTTGCTTGGGCCAGCATTCCCACCGTTAGCTGATAACAGTATCACAGCAGAGGCAGGCCAGTGAGTAGCTGTCTAGGCTCCTCTTTTCTTTCTTTTTTAATTTTTAAAGAAGCTTTAGATTACATAAATGTTACATCAAATATATAGGGGATTCCCATATACCTCACTCCATCCCCCTCCCACACTTTTCCCCATTAACAACATCTTTCATTAGTGTGGTACATTTATTACCATTTATGAACACATATTGAAGCATTGCTACTAACCATGGTCTACAGTTTACATTATGGTCTACAGTTTACATTATGGTTTACACTTTGCACTGCACAATTTTATAGGATTTGACAAAATGTATAAATGACTTGTACCTGTCACTGCAATGTCATGCAGAACAATTTCAATGTCCCAAAAATGCCCCATGTTCCACCTCTTCTTTTCCTTCCCCTCAGAACCTCTGGTAACCATTGCCTTTTTAACCAATGTTACAAGTTCTTCCATAACAGTATAATATTAAGTCTACTTTAGTCTATAGTTGCAATCCCCCCTTATGTTTGTTCATTCCTCAATTGTGAGGATTTGGGGGTGGTGAGGCCCACTCTGCTTCTGATTGACAGGGGACTTAGATCCCATGGGGCAGATGGGTAGAACTGCCTTGCTTGCAGTTGTAGATACAGTTTTCTGGGATGGGCGTTGTCCATCATCATCCTTTTGTTGGTTGTCCTGGGTGAGTCTGATGAATTGGAGGGTAGGTGTTGACTGCAACTCTGCTGAGATTCAGGGTTCAACCGGCATATGAACAGCCGGAAGATTTAACTCTGGGACACATATTTAATAGGTGTAGTGCTAATTATAGGTTCAAATAAAAGAGGCATAAGAACCATGTGTAGGAAAATTATAAATGAGTCCAACTCCGATACACTGGGGGAATAGGTTATCGTGTATTCCAAGGTAAGGCCCACTGACAGGGTGCCGAATTCCTGGGGTTGGCTGCCCTGCCTACAGTGTCCAGATATCTCCAGAGCCTCAGGAGCCCTCCTGCTTGCACTGTTTACTGTGGCAGGCAGTGAGATCCTCCTAAGACGTGTATAAGCGTAACCTCTGGAAAGACGTCCTTACACAGTTTGAAATCTCTTAGCCATAAAAATTCATTTGTATTTAATATTTCCCCCTTTTGGTCAAGGTCTTTTTCCAAATGCATTGCTAGTTGGCGCTTGGTAATAATCCCTTGCCAGGAGGCTCATCCCTGCGAGTCATGTCCTACATTGGGGGTGGAGGGGAAAGGTAGTGAGTTTATATGCTGAGTTTGGCTAATAGAGAGGTGCCTAGGCTCCTCTTGATTACAGGAATAAAGTGCAGCTAAGACACAAAATGAACCTCATTCCCTGGGAGAAAAGGACAGAGGGAGCATTTGATGTGGGGCTGCCAGATTTAAGGCCTTTGTCATTTAAAATGTGAGAGTAGAATGATAGACATAAAAATTAAAATGTACAAAATATGATGGAAAATCTCATGGCCATTATTCATAGCTCATGGAGAACCCACAGGCTGGTTACAAAGTATTTAAGTAATACTATTTAGTCTTGTGACCTCTCTGCTGTTTTTACATAATCTTTGATGTTTTTACATCATGATTGTATACCTCATTAAATCAGATAAACTTTGCTATAGGTTCTGATTATTATTCTAGACTCTACAACTGCTCAGTACCTAATAAGAGTTGGCTTGTTTCTTTTTTCTCTTTATTTACATTAAGATAGAATGGCTATCAGCTTATAGTACATTCAGAAGGAACAAAGAAACTTTTAAAAAAGTTGAATCAATGAAACCATCATCACTGCAGTCAGTAAGAATGAAGGAAGGTAGCCCCAGAACTTGAAGTAAGGTTTATTTCTATGAGTTACACTAATAAAAGCCAGCAAGCATATAGTTAATTGTAGTATATGTTAAGAGATGGTCTATAATTATGTTGTGGTTCCCAAACGCTAAACTTCAGAACCTGTGATCTATAAGAAAAATTTTAATAAAGATAAAAGGAAACAATGTAATAGTTTTTTGTAAAGCTGAAAGTATTCAATAAGATAACTCTTATTCTGAGATTGCCCTTTCTACCTTTTTGTTAATTTTTTTTTTCTTTGAAATAATGATACTATGTGGTGAGTTTTTAAAAAGGCCTTTCCTTGACAAATTGGACCCCCAAACTATCTTTAAAGTGTTCGAGTTCCCTGAAACTCAAGACTGGGAACCATTATGTTAAAGTGTGTCTGAAGAGACTTGGGAAACACCAAATCCAGCTTGCTGACTAGGATGTAGTTTCCGAGAAAGGGATAACTGAATTGGAAAAGAGGGGAAAGTTAAAAGCTAGCCATGCATTTCAAAAACAAGAACAAAAAACCTGGGTACTTCAAGAAAAGATTTTATATACACATTCACTCTTGGAAGACCTTCCTTAAGCAAGACCAGTTTAATTCAACTTAATCAGGAAAGGAACCTTTTTTGCCAGCAAACCTATTAGTATCCCTATTACTAGGAAATGCTGAGGTAATCAACTGTACTGAAGCGTGCCTTGTCTGAAATCAGGATTTATCAATAGCTGAGAGATGGGTCTTCATGGAAACTGGAAAAGAGGGAGAGTCCCCCCTCTCCATAGCCCCCCCTCCCCCCCAAAAAAAGAAAGCACAGCAGTGTGGTCTGCAGGGCTTTTCCAAGAGATAATCCATAATCTGATAAGAAATTATTTCCTACTTTGGGAGAATAGTTCCTTTAAAATCTGGAATATATCTGTATATATTTATATCTTATCTCCCTCAATATGATCATCAACCCCTTTTGATATGAATGGAACAGACAACATTCTGGTCACTAGAAACATCCATCTACCACAAAATGAAGTAACAAATAAACATTTAAAAATAAACTGCTTATGAATTTGGTTGGTGTAAAAATTGAGTGGATTTGATTCTCAAGACAAACAAAATGAGAGATGATATCCTGGAATGGTGAGCCACAAGTGTCCAGCCCGCGCAAAACAAAACAAAACAAAACAAAAACCCAACTTTTTCAAATTGTAGGGAGACAACTCTTACTGGATCATTAAATCAATTTAGTGGGTCAGGATGAATTTTTTTTTTTCTTTCTTTTAACAAAAAGGGCTTGGATAAAATAGATCAGAATGCATTACACATAGTATCAGAAAGTAAATACTTTTGTCTTAGTGTATTTATTCACAAGTATACAGATTTCACAATGCAAATTTTATTTCTTACAGTGGATCTGATCAAAAAGTTTGAAGGTCACTGCTCTAAGCTACCCAATTATCTGACAAACTTCAGCTCATAAATAGGAACTTCTTAAAAAAATATATTAAAAAAATAGGAACTTCTTGGCATAAAAGAACAGTAATTATTTTCTGTAAGCAAAGGGGTAAAAGAAACAATGGTAATGAAAGGCAACTATTGATCACAAACCTATCTGGTTCAGACTCCTGTGGGGTGGAGACGAATCTTTTGCTAGGTCTTGAGTCTTCTTAAGGCATTAAAGGGCAACCATCACTATTCAGTCTGGTTTTTACAAAGGCATAAATGGATAACCAAAATGCACTTCTAAAGGAAAACAAAAACGTAAGGGATTAATTTCCATATTGGTTAAAAAACAACAACACAGGCTTTCACAGAATAGCTGACAACCCAAACTCCTGCAGGGCACTTCAGAAAAGACTATGCCTCTCTATGTCTGCTAAAATGAAATTGTGCAGCAACTGAACACCAATGCTTACCCTCCAGAGTGAACAGGGTTTAGTTCCAAGCACAATTCAAGTCTGTTTCTATCTTTACTGGTTACTACTTAGAAGGTCTATTTAATAACTACAAAGCAGTCTAAATCAATGAAATGATTAAATTAAAACATCTTTGAACCTGCTTTTTATAAACTAAAAAGAAAAACCCAAATTTAGTATATGTGAATTATACTGACCCAGGATGGCAAGGAATACAAAATGAGTGTGACAAGTCTAAGTCAAACAGCCTGCCTATCACCAAAGAGAAATGAGATACAGCACAAAATAATTAGCCCTCTGGTACCCTTTCTTCCCCACACACCTCCACTCATACTAGGAGGCTAGGACCGCCACTGACTTAAAGCACACGATCCTAATTTCACACTTTCCCCACCTGTAACCACCATCTCACTGGTTCCAGAGTTCAAAAGAATTTACAAAAAGGGGTAGGGAGTGCTCCAACCCCTCCAGCTGAATTTGGTTTTTAAAATCAGCCTCCACACCTAGCTTTTCAGAAATATGCCACAAACTGGAATGTTTATGAACTTCTACCATTGTGCCATCCTGCTGAACCTGGCCAAAACCACTTTTTAAATTCCTGTTTTAAATTTTAGATTTTATGCACTTTTATAAATAACTCCTTTTATAAATAAATAACCTGACATGTACTCTGAAGAAACACTATTTCTGTGAAATGCTTTGTGATGGTAAAAAGTCATTCCGGGTATTTTCAAAGACCACACTAGCTATAAGTAACCTAGTTTACATTGAATAACTCTGTGCTGTCCAACACGGTAGACATATGTGGTTAGTGCACTCTTGTAATGAGGCTAGTATGACAGAGAAACTGAATTTTAAATTTTATTTCATTTTAATTAATTTAAAATTAAATTTTAAAACTGATCCTCATTTCTACTACTGGAAAACTTTTGTAAGTTTGGAGAAACTTGAGTAGGTTAATCTACTTTTTCAACTGTAAATTTTATAAAATCTAAATCTAAAATTCATTTCCTATGAAAATAGGAATTCAAATAGAAATGTGTTCTAAGTGTAAAATACATACCAGATTTCCAAGATTTGGTATCCAAAGAAGAATGCAAATATCTCAAATCTTAAAGTCGATTACATGTTAAATTGATAATATTTTGCATATATTGGGTTATATAAAATATGCCCAATTACTAAAATTAATTCCACCTGTTTCTTTTCACTTTTTTTAATGTCGCCACTGGCAAATGTTAAATAACACATGTATCTGGCATTCTATTTCTACTGGACAGTGCTGACATAATTTCATGATTCCCAAGCCTTTCCCAATGGAACACCTCCCAAGATCAGGTTTGGGAACACTGCCATAACCAAATACTCTTCTTCCTGTGCAGCACCTAAAACTGCCGCCCACACCCATGATTGAAAAGTCTTCCCCCATCTTCAGTGACCACTGACTGTCCTCCTACACAGCCACCTTTCTTTTAATCCTTTCCCAGGTCCTCTTTCTCTTCCTGTCCCCAAGGCCCATTCTCAGTTCTCTTTTCTATTCTCTATACTCCCATGGTGACCTCATCCACTCCCTCAGCTTCAACTATCACTTCTATGTGGAAGACTTCCAATTCTTATCTCTCCTTCTGACCTCTTTCTCAAGCTGCAGCTGTACATTGCCAGCTGCCTGCTAAACAATTCGACCTGGAAATCCCAACATCTTCTTCTTTTTTTTCAGATTTATTTATTTATTTATTTATCCCCCCCTTGCTGCTTGTGTTTGCTGTGTCCATTCGCTGTGTGTTTCCTCTGTGTCTGCCTATCTCCCCACTGCTGTGAGGTCTTGCTGCATCGCCCACCGCGCCGCGCGGGCCGGCCTGCCCTCACAAGGAGGCCCTGGGAAGCGAACCCGGGGCCTCTCATATGGTAAACGGGAGCTCCATCGATTGAGCCACACCCGCTTCCCCCAACATCTTCTTAAACTCAGTATGTCTAACCTGGAATTTATCATCTTCACTTCTGCTTAAGATTCCCATCATTCATTGTGAAAACCTGGAGCCTCTGGTCCCTTTTTTTGGCCCCAGTGCCACAATCTTATAGTGGGCTCTTTTATAAAAGTCCTTTTGGCCCCGGCCTCCTCACTGGCCTCCCTGATTCTAAAGTTACCCTTTTGTCCACTTCCCCTCTAAATCCTCCTTTGCCCCAGTGCCATATTACATATTATTCTCAAAATACCACTTTGATCACACTGCTATCAAACTTGCAACAGGTCCCCACTGTTTACCATAGCAATCCAACTACTCAGTCAGTGTGAAGTCCTTGCCTCTACCCCCCAATTCCCCTACACATATTCTAACCTCCTACCAATCCTCCCTGAACAGATCCAGTTCTCCTTTGCCTTCCTCCAATGAAAATACCTTGTCCTCCGGGTTCACTCATCACAATTCCACCCAATCTTTAAGGCTCAGTTCAGATACAAGGGCCTCCTCAAGTCTTCTCTGATGAACCCAGCTAAGTAGTCCTTCTCCCTCAAACTCTTTTCGTATTCCTAATGATAACCACTGTAGTAAAAGAGCAGTATATGGCCTTATCTTCTTTACAAAATAGTTTCCCCTTAACAGCACCCATCAGCACCTGGCATGCCATCTTTGGATATCTTACCAAAGAAATCAATTTAAAAAAGAAAAATCTTTGTAAACTTGGGGCTACTGATGATTCTCAAATATTTTTTTCCAAGAGTCAATAACTCTAAAACTGAACTCTTTATCTCAACCCCATGCTTGTCTCTCATTTAAATGGACCCTAACTTCAGTGAAGGCACCAACATCCACCCTGCTGCCCAGACAGACATGGTGTCATCCTTAGCTCATCCAACACCCACCTTCATATACATAGTGATCAGGTCCTGTGAAATCTCCCTAAATGTCTCTGGAATTCATGCACTTTCAACTAAGCTGTCAGTTCAGGCCACAATTACCTGAGATTACCTCAATATCATCTGGTCTTATATTCAATCCTCCAGCCATTTTTCAGGATGCAATCAGAGTCATCTTTCAAAATTCCAAACCGCACAGGTGACATTCCTGCTTAAAACTCTTCCAATTGTTCTCCAGTTAAAGACTTCCAAGTATCTTTTCCATCCAGCCAGAGTTTATCTTTTTAGCTTCATCTCTCATTTCCCAAATAATCTGGGCAGCCATTTCCAAGTACTCTATAAGCAGTTTCCCAAACATTCCAATGTACTCTCTTGCCTCAGGGCCTTTGCACAAGCTGTTCCTCTACTTGGGTTAGGTGTCCCTCCTTTGTAATGACCCGACACCTTGTTCCAGCCAGCCTCCTCACATTAACTGCCATAGTGCCTGGAAAAAATCTTCATACTAGTCCTACACTAGTACTTATCCTTATACCTGGCACATAGTTGATACTCAATAATTATTTGCTGAATGAATGAGTGAATATACCATAATTTTCTGAAATTTTAAAACAAATCCCAAAGTCAATGAATGAAAGTCATTGCTATATCATCTACTTTAATTCAATAGCATTGTATAAAGTGGGCAATAGACTAAATTTTTATTTTATCTGTCATCTGACTCAAAATATTAATAGTTCAGTTAAATAAACAGAATTTACATATGTAGACTGAGAATAATCAAACTGAAAGAAAAAGCGCTGTATTTTATTTTCTCCTCTGCCTTGTAAATTCTAAGATCAATTCACTTGAAACTGCTGAGAATCTTTTTATGCAAAACACAGAATATGAAAAGCAGCCAAGCAAATGTGGCTACATTACAGAGGCAGAGCCTGAAGGAAACTGGAGAGCATGAAGAGACGACATCAGACCAAAGGAATGCAGGGACTTTAATAAAAAGAAAAGGCTCCGTGCTGATCCTGTCCTTGTCCAGGCTGATGCTCAGCGCAATCACTTCGCATGCTTCGTGATTCGGGTAGTCATGAGAAAGAACGGGGGCATTCTGTAGGGGAATAAAAGCCTTTCTGGTTTATTTAACAAAGGGGGATATAGCAAAGGGGAAGGAAATGCTTACTAAATAAGAGACCAGGTGCCAGGTCCTTGGACATGAAGCCTTTTCTTTGGGCTTCACAACAATATATTATCCCTATTTTACTGGTGAGGAAAAGGGCTTAGGGTCACATAAGCTAGTCCTGGCGACCTTTTTTATTGAGCACCTATTCTTGCCCTGTTCTAGATGCTGGGGATACAGCAGTGAGCAAGACAGACAAGACAAAGTTTTTCTACTCTCAGTAAAGTTTATAGTTTTGTGGGGATAGATGCACCATACACGAATATAATAATCTGATACACGAGTATCAGGTGGTGATACAATAAGGGTTACTAAAAAAATACAACTGAGGGACTTGACAAAATAACTAGGGAGAAGACTTGAGGTCGTGAGGTCGCACAGTTCTCAGTGATAATTCAAAAGATACTTTTGAGGAGACACTTTTTAAGAGCTAAAGAAAAAGGGTAAAGTGACTACTTGTCAAAGCTTAACTGGAAGTCTCTAGAACTACCAGAAGCAAACACTGCCATTCATTCCCTGATTATCACAAAAGAGACCATAAGGTGTAGGAAATCACAGAGTTATCCTAGTCATAACCCAAATCACCAGAAAGCAAATACTTCCAGGTGAACTAAATGGCTATTCAGGGCAACAGACAGATAAAAGTTAATTCTTAGATCTCCCAGGACCTACAATAGTACTTGACACATCAGGGGCATAATAAATGGAAGGAAGAAAAGAAGGAAGGAGGGAGGGAGAGAGGAAAAAAAGGAGCACATGTTAAAAAGGTCACCACCATGGCTTTAATCCCTTTTCAAGCCAAGTGGCTTCGATTTGCCCCACTCCACTCCACACCATTCATAATCACAAGAAGCAGGTGAGGGAAGTCCAATTAGTGTAAATCCATGAACAATACTGCACTAGGAAACAATTAGCATATACGCTGTCCACAAGTTCCACTTAGAGAACATCTAATATGCAAGTGAAAAGTAAAAATTAATTAAGGGGTAATTACTGAGCCACTTTAAATAAAGGCTCTCCTAATGCATATACTCAGGATACTTCTGTTCCAGGTACCTGTTCTAAATATACTGCACATACACCAGCAAACTGTGCTGATTTCTTTTACCTGAGTATCCCCCTTGCTGGTTTGGTACTCCTTGAAGGTAGGGACAAAGTACAGTCAACTTTGTTGCCTCAGGGCCTTGTCCAGTTTAAACTGCAGATGGTCAATGATTATATTATCTCAGTTAAAAAACTGAATTCCCCTAAAACTTTTCAGTGATGGGGCAGCTGGGCAGGGTAACTACTACTATTGCTGACTCAGCCTGCCCCTCAGGACCTGAAGGTCTCATCATCACAGCACTATTTAAGTGTATCTTGCAGAGTTGAAAAGCTGGAAAAGTTTTAGAAGACTCTGCTTCAATTTTCAGTTTATTTTTAAAGGACTGTCCTAGTGGCAATACAGAATAACAAGTGGCCATTCGAAGCTGAATAACAGAGCTGAGTTAGCACCATATATCAAAGATGCCAATGCTTCATTTCTGGGAACCTGATGAAAGGGCTGAATCTTCTAGATAAGTACTATCAATTTTTGTGATATTTAGGTAAAATCCTAATAATAAACCTTTCTGAGACAGAGTAGCATTACGAATGAGTTATGACTTTAATATTACAATAGACACAGCATAAGAAAATAAGGGGGGGAGCTGTAGGAAGGATTATATTCACTTTCTCCAGTAAGAAACTTCCTCTGCAAATGCCATCTCATTTTAAAAAAGTAAAACCACAACATGCAAGTTCTAATACCCCTAGGGTTTTGCTCCTCATAACATCAGCTACTACTCCTAAAGCTTCATTTCATATTACCAGAAGAAAGAAAACTTCAACAATAGTCATGAATATAATACCATCCTCCTGCACACTTGATTTATTACTCATTTTTATTTGCTTCTGAATTACCATAGTTTTGGTGTGCCATGAGGATTGGCTCTGCAGGAACTAAGATCCAAAATGGCAGCTGAGCTTCTTAAACTCACCAGGACCATAATGCTTCACATATGTGAAACCAGGTCTTATTTATCTCACCTTTAAACTGTCTAGGAGAAAAGTATATTTTTTAAAAAAATTTCAAAGAATCAGATGGCATTCTGTTAATGTTCATTCTATCACACTTCTTTTTGCCTAAAGAGAGCAAGCACACTGCTTCTGGCTCCTCTGCTCTGCAAACTGAATTAACCTACCATTCGCATGTTTACACAGTCCACAAAAACAAGCCAATGGCAAAACATGGAAAGCGGAGGTTTTTCTCTCTCTCTGTAAGGCCAACTTAAGAAATGGGTGTAAAATGAATCACCTAACAAGTAAAGCCCCGAATAGGTGCTTTTATTTTCAGAAAAAGAAAGGAAAAAAACAAAAACAAAAACAAAAAAAACCCTAGAGGTCTAATTTTCCTTAGGTCACCACAGAGCCACACTCCAAATTACTAGAGTAATTTCTATGTCTTTTTCTTTTAAATCCAAACTGTCAAAAAATTGTCCCAGAGTACCTCTTGAATGCAATGTTTCCAATCCCTCCTACACAAAAGCTGAATTTATAGCACCAAAAAATCTACATTGAATCTAAACAGCCACTTCTCTACTTATTACCCTTACTAATACAATGACATTAATTTTAAAATTAATAATACTTGCTCTTTATAGAGACAGAGGACTTTAATTATCTTTATGTATTCAAATGGAAAGTCTTCTTGTTAAATTAGCGTGAAAGTCCCTTCATCTACACACAATTGGCTCAAAGAAACTGGCCATTTTCAGCACAAGGGGCCAATCCATTTTACCAATGAATAAAAGCTTTTGAAAGCACTAAAAACCCTCTTCCAGACTGTCAAATTTTCAAAATGGTCCAGCATTTACTCCATTTTATTTTTTTTTAACACTTTCAAGCCCAGCAAGCATCTTATAATTAGATTAATTAAAAAGAAACAACAAAAAACACTGCTTCCTGCTAATCAAAATTATTCCATTTATGCTTAATTAGCTTTAATCCAAGTCTACATATTTAATGATGGGGATATGACAATTCAAACCATTTGCATATCTTAAATGCCTTTTCTAAACTATACTTTGTAACAGATTTAAAAGAACAGTCTCTTTTTCATGCCAATATGCCACCACATAAATCAGGAGGATACAAATTAGGAAAAAAAAGGGAAAAGAAAACAAGGCCTCTCAAGAGCCAGGGATGTGCTGGGGGAGGAGGGTAATTTATCCAGGGGTGGGGGCAATTTACCCGCCACATCACAAACTACAATCCTTTCAGCCCACCAGACCGAGAAGCATTACATCACACTCTCACAATGATAGGGGGAGGTGGCTCTGAGAAAGCAAGTTTTCAGCTTTTTTCCCTGCCTGCTCCCAGGCTTCTAGAATCCTGCATCAGGAGTACTGGAATTTAACTTCAGGCACTGCCCAATTGCAGGAGATACTAACAATCACACACTCAGCTACTTATTTATGTGACCCAAAATGACCATTTCACAATGAATTTATGGCCAACACAAAGCAACCCCCCCCACACACACTGAATTTGTGTTGGAAAGCCCAATAATTCATCTGTATAAAATTAAACAAAATTTTTATTTAGTGAAAAACTAAGACGACCAATCTAACGGGAGAAAATGCCAAAGAAATAATTCCTAATCGGGGTGAATAGCTGTTTACATCTTTAAAACACCATGTTTACAAGACAGTCCTACCATTTGGTTCAAACCACGATCAAAATAAAAGCGCATCTGGCTGCACATTTGAGAACACACAGAGACCCAGTGCAAATGAGCGCGCGCAGAAAGGAGAGGGTTGATCCACATATTGCTCGAGAGGTTTGCAAGCAAGGGAATCTACAAACCCCAAACCTCCTGGTGTGCACTCGCCCCCAATCTGATGTTTGAAATGTATCAGGTCTTATTTTAGGTTTTACATCTCTCTAGGAAGGGTGGCCCAATTTAAATTAAAAAAAAAAAAAAAAAAGGCTTTCTCGTTCTAGTGCTTGCCCTCCCAGATCCTTTGTCGGCCTTAGCAGCCGAAAGAATGCAAACCCATTTATACTTATGCAAATTTTTGCAGCAGATTTAAGGGAGGAAAGGGGACTGTGTTTTTTTAAAAACCTTTCTAGATATCAAATTTCCAATTACAGCTTTACTTATTTGCAAGATAGAAATGATGATGAAAATCTGCATATAAAATGAAAGTGCAATTAAATTGCTCCAAAATTTAAATATTTTACCAAGGTTCTTCCATTTTTAAAATGCTGAACCAAAAGTACATCACAGGTCTGATTTACACAGATTCACAACATGTCTGCAGCCAGTCTCCATGCTAGACAAATGTCTATTTGCAACACCACTAGTGAAACGGTTAGACAAGATCCATATAAATCAATTGGTTTAAAAAAATTGAAAATATTTACCAACCTCATAAAGTGCAGCAGTGCTTAAATCCAGCAAATTGAGGCATACAAGGTAGAAATGGAAATGAAAAAAGGTCCCCAAAATGATTTCTTTTTGTCTATCTGTTTTTTTGTATTTTAAATATTCAGAAACCAGCAGAGACTCTGTCGGCCATTTTGGCTTGAACTAACTCTCTCTCGCTCACTCTCCCTCTTGCTCTCTCTCTCCCCCTCTGTCTCTAAAGGAAGCAGCTTTTTGTGACCTTCAAATAGAGGCGGATCATGTGACTTTGGGTAGGTTTGTCAATCAGGAAAGGGGAGGGAGCTGGGGGTGTGTGTGAAACTGCCTTAAAGGGAAAGCATCCCTTTTCCACTTCACTTTCATTTGTGAAATGCTGTTATCTCGTACTCTCCGCCTACAGATACTGCATGTGAAAGTGGCAACAGCACAAGGTAACAGATGAGCAAAATATAAAAACCTTCACTGGTTTATAGAAATATGCTCAGTTGCTAACGATTCTTGAAGATCCTGGATCCTGGCTTGCTTGCTTGCTATATTCTCTAGATGTTTAGGCAAGCACAGGCTGGCAAACTGCTCTTTAGAAGGGGGCTTAAACAAAGCTTTACCTAAACAAGAGACTTTAATTTTGAAAGACTAAGGTGAAATAGAGAGCACAACTGATCCCTAACGGGCCCCTAAAATGCAGAGAAAAAGACTGAAAGCATACTAAAAAAATAAATAAATAAATAAATAAAAGGCATAAAATTGTGAATGGTGATTCAGAGAGGTTAAGTGACTTACCCCAAATCACACAGCTAGACAACTGTGGAACAAGGACCGGGTTCCCAGTTCTGAGTTGTACATTTATTGGTTTGTGTGTGTATGTGTGTGTGTTTGGTACCTCCTTCCCCAAGCCCCAAATAAAAACTATGCAACAGTGACAGCAAACTCACTTCCTCTAGGTCAGAGCAGGTCTGACTCATCTTTAATCCCTCCCCAACATGAGGAAGTAGCTCTGCAGCTGGCAGAGAGCAGGTACTAACTTAAAAACCTACCTGGTTTCCATCACTCCTAAGCCCCTTCTCTCTATTCTTACCTATCCAAGAAGCCCAAGCTGGGTCTGCGGCTCCAGTTCTGCAACTAGCAGACTGTGTAACCTTAGCAGACAAGTCCCTTAACCTCCCTGGACCTCAATTTTTGCATTTGTGGAGTGTGAAGACTGGACTCACCAGATCGGTTCTATGGTTTCTTTCAGTTCTAAAACTGCACTTAGCTTCTTTCTTTTAGCAGTTCTGTTCATCTTATACTTGTTATCTAAAAAGCGACTACCCCAGGAAAGCCTTCCCTGACCTCCCAGCTAGATGAGGTCTTCCTGTTAAACACTTCCATAACATTCTTTACTAATTCTGCATAGCACTGGTCATAATTGCAATTTATTATATGTGCAAGAATTTGGTTAATGTTGGTCTTTCCCATTAGACTGTATACAAGAGCAAATATCATATCTTCCTTCACCCCTGTGTGAGGACACTTCACTGAATACCACATGGTAGGTGAATAAATGAATCAACGAATTACATGGACCCCCACAATGGGCACTGCCTATTCTGAACTGCCAGACTGAAGAGGAGAAAATCTGCCACCCAAATATAAGGAATTTAGGGAAGTGAAAGTCACACCATTTCCAGAAACTCTCTTCCATCTGTTTTGAGGATCGCTTAAGGGAAAAAAGTAACTAAAATGGTAGAAAACGGGCAAAGACTACAGACTCAATCTACTTCTACAAACCAGAAAAGGTCAGATTCCACAGTAAACTTCTCCCAAGCGACCTAGACTGTTGAATTATAATCTGACAGACGAGTGAGCAGAGAACTGATGGATTCTCCAAGGCTGAATTTCCTTGAAAAGGAATTTATGAACGCTTTCTAAATCCCACACGTTTGTCATCCTGGCTTCTGGTCTTTACTCAGTCTCCTTCTTTCGCTTTTTCCACTCATTAGCTCGGACAGAAGAACAGCAAAGTAGCTATTTCAGGGCAGGCAGAGGCCCATGGCCTAGACGATCAGGTAGTTTGAATAATTCGTGGCGTAAAATGCTTCCACTGCCTTTGCTCAGCACTGAGTAAAGTAGGAGCCAGGACCTGGATTGACAATTGAAACGTAGGCAAAAGCAGGAAACTCCTAGGATGGAAAATCTGAACATTCATCTATTTTTATCCTTCCAATACCTTCCAGATGAGTTAAGGAAGTTTCCTTATGTGGAGCATGTGCAATATGTTCAAATGCATGGAGTTTGTACAGCTGCCTTGTTCTAATTGTGATAGACACGATCTCTTTATGAAACTGAATTGTGTTTAGTCTTCATTCCCCCAATGAAGAATATTATTTTACAAATGTTTCATGTGTTGCTTTGTATGTGTTAAATAACAGGGGTGTCCAAAATGGTGGAAAACATAAATGTTTAACTGTTCATCTAAACAAAACAAGCATAATAAATAAACTGTTTCCAGACATCTTGGATGCAATGATATATTTACTGTACTTTTTCATATTAATAATTAGACACTGTTTTTAACTTGTATTATCATGAGGTAAGGATACAAAATAATTTAAAAATCAGTTTTGTTTTTTTTTCCAAAAAAAATATACAGAACTTGTACATTCAAATGCATAGCAGAAATGTTTAAGATACTCAAAGAAGTAGCCACTAAAAATATACCAGGCCAAACAGTCTTCTGGGTGAATTCTACCAAACTCTTACTAAACAGATAATTTCCACATTATCCCTATTTTTGCACAACTTGGGAGTATAAAAAGGAAAGCTTCCTAATTTCTTCTATGAGGCTCACATTTCCTGATACCGAAATGAACTAAGATGATGCAAAAAAGAAAACAGTAAACCAATCTGACTTGTGAAGACAGATGCCAAAAATCCTAAGTAAAATATAAGCAAATACACCAGTAATGAGAGTAATTCAACAGACATATGAAGGGTTTATACCAACAATATTAAGATGGTTTAAAATGACACACTCTATTAACATAACTCTGTTTGTGCAACAAGTACATACCAACTGCCTTCAGTGTGCAACTCTATGCTAAGTGCTGGGGACACTTGTCCGCATGGAGCAGACATCCTCATGGGAGAAGTAGAGGGCAGAGAAGGAAATAGTTTGATAGATATAGACTGGGGGAGGCTCACTTTACATCAGGTGGTTAGGGAAGACTTTGTTCAGGAGGGACACCTATGCTAGGTGGAAAAGCAAATCTCAAGGCCCCAAGGTGGACAACTGCTTGATGCGTCCATGAAACAGAATGGATGATCAGGAGGCTAGGAATGTGAGTGCAGAGGGAGATGCAATGAACCTGAAGAGGTATGAAGGAAGCACGTCATACATACAGTCTTGCAGGCCTCAGTAAGGGTTTATTTTAAGAAGAGTAGAAAGTCACAGGAGAGTGAACAAGGCCACCTTATCCATTTGTCATGCTCCAGAGAATACCTATGATCCACAAGTTTTTCAGGGGCCTAGGAAAATGTACAGGACCTAAAAAAATACATTCATAAACGTCCAAAATACAAAGAAAACAGTAGCCATAAAAATTAATAAATGTTTAAATGTCCTTGACATGTAACAATCTACCGATTTCATTAATTGTTAATATTTAAAATTTTAATATTCAAAAATTTTCATTACATTTGAAAACAATCCTCACTTGGCAAAAGTTCCCAAATATGCACAATTACTAAGAAATCTTAATTGTAAATTAAATCAGTTGGTTAGTACCAAAGAATTTCAGAAGAAAATTATAAAAATTCTTTTAAAATGAGATAGCAAAACAAAAAGTAAATAAAACTGTATATTTAATATGGGATGCTTTTTTCCTTGTAACATGAGATGAAGTCTCCAAATCCTCCAAAGAAAAAACCAAGGACCTGTGGAAGTCTTACTTATAATCACTTTGGAAAAGACAAGATTAGATTTATGTTTTAAAAAGCTTATCCTGGCTGCTATGTGGAGAATAACTATAGAAGACCAAGAGGAGAAGAAGGGAGACAAGATGAAAAGCGATTATGGTGAGGGGTGGTAGCTTGGACCAGGTGGAGGGAGTAGAGGAGAAAAGCATACAGGTTCAAGGTATATTTTGAAGTAGAGGTAATTCTATCTGGAAGATTCTATCTGGTTGCAGATGAGAATGCAATCTGTGACCATGAGATATAGTAAGGCCAATCAATTTATTAAAAAATAAAGACTCCAAACTCTGGACTCACCATGCATTCATGTAGTCCACAACCACTTTTTGAGCACCTACTATGTATTAGATGCTATGCAAGAACCAGGTTGGGTTCTTTGGGGGGAGGTACCAAAATGATTATTAATACCTCAACAGAGAGACATGTCAACACATAATTAAAATGCAGCATGGTAAGTACCCTAATGAAAGTATAAATAAACAATATAAAAAACAATATAAAATGGTTTAGCTATAGGAATACAAAGAACTTGCTGCTGGGACAGTCAGAAAAGATTTCACAGGGGAGATAAGATTTTGAACCAGCCTTAAAGAATGAGGAGGAAGGAGTTTGCCATGTAGGGAACATAAGAAAGGAAAAGGCTTTCAAGTCTCACTAACTTCACTACATGGCAACTAGGAGGGCTCACAAGAAGAATATGTAAAGGTAACAGCAAAATGTTTTCTCTAACCTCCAACAAAGTTAGAAGGAGGAAACAGTAGCCAAAACTACATGGAAATCTCCAATGCAACTTGAATCCAATAATCTCTGGATTACACTTGGAAATGAGAATGCTAGTAGACCTTTATGGAACATTTAAAAAAGGAAAAGACACCTTAAATTCTTTAGAAACAAACCTCAAAAACCAAATTTGCATTTGAAGGAAGCCACTTTTTTTTTTAAAGATTTATTTATTTATTCTGCCCCCTCCACACTGTTTTTTTTTTGCACTTGCTGTCCGCTCTCTGTGTCCATTTGCTCTGTGTTCTTCTGCGTCTGCTTGTGTTCTCTATAGGCAGCATTGGGAACCAATCCCGGGACCTTCCAGAGTGGGAGAGAGGCGCTCAATCTCTGGCGCCACCTCGGCTCCCTGGTCTGCTGCGTCTCATATTGTCACTCCTCTGTGTCTTTTTTTGTTGTGTCACCTTGCTGCGCCAGCTCCTCCACGGGCCAGTACTCCTGCAGAGGCCAGCACTCCACTCAGGTCAGCTCTCCACTTGAGCCAGCTTGCTGCACAGGGCCAGCTACCTTCACCAGGATGCCCCGGGAATCAAACCCTGGACCTACTATATGGTAGATGGGAGCCCAATCGCTTGAGCCACATCTGCTTCCCTGAAGGAAGCTTTCTTGACACTCCAGGCTGAGCCTAGCGCCCTTCCCTGTGCTGCACGGCACCCTATGCATACCTCTATGGTAGCATCTTCATATCCTATTATTATTGTTAATGGTTTAAACTTGGCATCTCCTCTTCTAAACTATGAGATTCTTAAGGGGAGGGCACTCAGTTTTTACTTCTGGGCCTAGCACATAGAAGGAACTGAATAAATGTTCGCTGAGTGAATGAACAAATGAATACGCAAAGGAATGAATGAATGAATACCTAGGTACTTAGATGATATAAAAGATACCTTTAAAAATCCTATAATTGGGAGATAAGACATACACAGGAGACAGTTTAACAAGAAACTTAAAAGAAATTGTTAACTATATGGTTCCACCCTCAGAAAGTCAGGAGTTAGAAAAGACAGATACTATAGCTCAGCTGAGCCGGGCCTTAAAGGAAGGACCTGACCAGAATGGTCAAAACAGAAATAGCTTCACCACAAAGCTAATGAAGCTGAAGCTGCAGGGTCCCTCACTCTCATGGGCCCTTCCCAAGGGCCCTAAGTATATGTTCAAATGACCCTTTATTTTTATAAAATTTGTGAAAGGCATGGTATTTTCATCACAATTTAAGAGAACAGTCTCTTTCCATTCCAACCTCCCGCCCCTCCCCATCATGGTTCCCCTTGTGTCAGTGGTGTTAAGAATGGCTGCAGGCATTTGGGGTATCCCTTAAGGGATATCCCTTAAGGTATCCCTGGTTCTTAACCAGGGGTTCATGAGCTTGAATTAAAATTCAAAAAAACATTATTCTTGTGCGGACTTGTTTGTTGTGGGTGTGATATATTTATTAAATAACACACAGTATAGTGTAGACTTAGTAAGGGGTCCATGGTTTTTTCAGCTGACTGGCAAAGGAGTCCATGGAACAAAAAAGGTTAAGAACTCTTGCCTTAAGGGAAACTTAGGTTGGAGATACATTTAGTTTGGGTTTAGTGGACATGTTTATGTGATTCTGTCACTCTCGTGTACGGTTGTTATTGCTAACCATCCTGTACAAAGAGCTCCTGCTGGGCCAACTCACCCTTTATCACAACAGGACTGTGCAGAGCCAGATCATATCATAATCAAAATGTGTCAATTCAGAATATTTCAAGTTAGTCAACACATCAGAAAAACTGAAGATATGCACATTTACAACTCATATCAAGCTGAGACACTTGATAGAGGTTTTCCCAAAGTTGTTAACAACTTTACAGATTTATATGATGTTAGCAATAACAAGTTGTAAGGTTGGAAGGAACTTTTCCAATCTATCCACAATAAAAACCATAATTTCGTCAACCATGCTAGAGGAAACACTGAATTCTCTCTCTATTCTCTTTTCAGAAAATATCTCAGAATCACTGTAATCTCAAGAGGTGACCAAAGAGTATACAGCCAAAAAAATATAGGAAAAAAGAAGTTTCATAGAGGTGTTTTAGGCAGTAAATTAATACAAATTTGCTATTTTTCTGAATTATATGGTAATTGTCAGTTTTTTAAAAGTTGCCATTTTGAAGTGACTTCTTTCCTCATTGTAAATAAATATTCATTTATTTCCTAATTTCATATTTGAAATTAATTTTCTTCTTCTTAATAAGCATTCCCACAAAAACCTAGATTTGCTCCTAACCAGAAAGGAGGGTCTCCACCTGGACAGTGGCAAGGGGAAAGGAAACCAGATGTACATGCAAGACCTTAAGGAGAGCCTCTAGGCAGGAGCAGAAAGTTCCCTGAAATAATAGGGAAAATATGCATAGTTAGGCTAGAGGCATCTTATGGAGGTCCTTAGAAAGCAAAGAAAAAGTTCAGGTTTTTCTACGTTTTCTACAAAATAAACAATAACAACTGACTCACAGATAGGGATGCTTAAAGAATAGTGATGAAATCAGATCAGTTGAACATATGGAATATAAGGTCAGAGACATTATCTTTTCACTGATCTTCTGGGATGAGGATATTTATAAATCCCACCTGGGATTTCAGATTTTCAAAGTGAATGCATAAAACAGGGACTCTTAACAGTCAAATGGGAATTTATTGACAGCTTCATTCATTCTGTATTGGCACTTTCTATGTGCAGGCACTTTTCTAGGCAGTGACCAAGTCGACGAAAATCTCTGTCCTTTATGCTAACTCAAGAGCTAGCACAAAGCCTTAATTGATCTTTCACTGTCTGCCACCACCTTGAACCAACCCCTTTCTACACTCTCCCTGCTCTACTTCAGCGTCAATTTCCTTAATTCACACAGATCACCAGTGGAAAGGGACACCCAAGCCACTTGGTGTGGATTCTGTATCAATACCCTCCAGGAATCATAAAGTTTTGGAGAAATAAAAATTAACCTCTCTTCATTACATCTGAATACTTTTAATGTTGGATGTGTATTTCTTTACCTATATTTACAAAATGCTAAGGATGTCAAAGCATTTTACAGCTACATAATAACAATAACAACTCCAAAACAGAAGGCTTAAAACACCAATATCAAGGAACAGGATAAATACATATTGCCTTTTAAGTAATGTTCTTCATAAAGGCATATTATTCGTCCATAAGTAAAATAAAAGCAAGATAAGACATTTATTAAATTAACTGCAATATTCTGAGGGCTATATGATTCCCCTTTCATTGTTGTTTAAAATTCACCTCCTTAGCCTATAAGAAATAGAAACCCATACAGTTTGCAGTCATTTTCAATTGTGAATTATATATCTCTTGAAGTTACTCTTACTGCAATTTATACATGGCTCAGACTTTGGAGAGAAACCTTGTAAAATAGAATTCAGAATTTATTTATTATGATTCTGAGACAGTTGGAAAAAAAAAAAAAGACTTTTCAGAGGCTCCACCTTGTTAAGTAAGTTCAATGCAAATTAGAAAATTTATTAGCAATGGAAAGTTTCCCAAAAATCTAGTACAAAGTGTTTATGGTTTTATTAAAATTACCAGCAGCAAAAATTCCATGAGCATAAACTATCATCTACTGAGCCTCTTTGTGGCATTTTCAGAGTACTAACTAACTTGAAAATAAAACTCATTTCCTCTTTCTGAAAAGCAATCTGAAAAGATTATATAGAAAAGCCAACTATTCTTCTAACATCTAATTTACTGCTATGTAATAATGATTGAGTTTATGGAGAGTTCAATTCGGTACTTCTTAATAAGTTTATTTCAACATGTACATACCTGAATGTTTCAAAGGGAAAAAAAAAAAAAAAAACTGGTGAAAACCTAAGGGTAGAGTGCACAAAACAAAATGTTGAAAAACTTTCCTAAGGCAAATACCAAAGTTTGTGTTTTGAGGATAAAAAACAATATTTTCATTTTGTCTGTATTTAGGAAATTGCTAGAGAGCTACCCATAGTTTTTAAACAAACACTATGGTTTCCAGAAAACTTGGTGCTAAATTGGGCAGTCCAATATGAAACAAGGAATATCCTAATAAAAGGACATCTTAATGTAGAGAGTTGGGCATTAATAAACTTTTAAAAGTTACACCGCATTATAAGATGAATCCAAGGAAGATACAGATATAGGTTAAGGAGTTAGAGTAGGAGCAGAAATAAAGATGAGGTAAGGGATGGCAAACTGTTAGGACTTAAGAAAGGTCCGTATTTTAATTATAATTAATAATTCAGAAAAATAAAAAGGTAGCTTTATGAACCAGACATTTAAGTTGGAAAGAGTATAATCAGTAAGAAGAGAATTTAGTGAAGGCGTGAGAGTTAAGACATTTAAAAACAGCACCTCAAGCCCAAAAGCCATATCACAACACAGAGGTGTTTGAAGAGCAGTGCTGACTCAGTAAATTATGTTTTTCTTCTGAATCATCAATATAAAACTGTCTTCAACATTTCAATTTCCTTGTAAGTCTCCCATGCAAGGTCTGAACAGATACTCCCCTAGAGAGTAGTATTAGACAAGATAGCACCCTAAGGGAATAGAAATATAGAAATATAGCAATAGATATAACTAATTCCATCAACTATCTCTAAAAACGAGATACTGTCTATAACACACATTATGAACTGACATATATTTTTAATAATGATCTTTTGTAAAATAAGCCAAAAGAATTAAGAAAATTCAATCAATGAAAATTTACTAAAAAAATTTAAGCATTTTATTAAGTTAAAGACAAGTATTTTTTTGTGATTATGAGTCAATTTTGGCATGTTGAGATTTAAAGCTTACACTTGTTTGTAAGTTATATATTTTAAAAAATAAAAAGGAAAAAAATGAAGTAGGGGCTAAACTCTTCTCATTACTACACCCAAACTAACATTTAGCTTTAAAATCATTTACATCAAATGGTCTGCCCACAAACATTTAGATGATTATGTACATCATAAATAACACCAACTTAAACAAAACCAAATCAAAAGTCTGCCTGAGTACAAATATTTTATCTGAAATGAGATTTCAATAAGCATGGTCAAACACAATCTATGAACAAGTACCTGCTCACGCTGCTTTTTGAAAAGCTGTAATAGTTTTTATACTTACTCCTGCATTATACAAATCATATGATTATAGCTGTGTAATTTTAATGTAGTAATTATATGGCAATAAACTTAGCTTGTCTGATTTGCAACAGTAGCTCTTAAAACCAATATCCTCAGAAAAATGATTACATGAGATATACTAATAGGAAATAAGCCCCATTTGAAAGCAACAATATTGAAACAATATATACAAAGTGTTTAAAGTTATATATTCTACTAAATTTTATTTACACACACACCAGAATTCAGCACAACTGATCTAAATATTAATAGTTTAGCACAGATATTTCTCAATATTAAAAGTCAATTATTTTTTAAGAGCGCTTTCCACATGAATAGTTACCTTAATCTGCCTGTGAATAGAACTTAGTTCCATTAAAATAAACATCATGGAAATAAAATAATTTTCTTAAGACTTTTAGAAGCCATGGTCAAATGTTAAATGAGGTAATGAGAGAGGTGGCACAGATCAGCTAAAAAAATAATTTTAGTCCTAATCCCTAGAATTATTTGCTCTATGACCTTGGGCAAGTTACATTACCATCTTAAGCTCCACCTGACTCCATCAGTGAATCAGGCTATTGATATAGGCTAATACTAATTAGTGAAAGCCATTTTTGAAATCAATTTGGAAAAATTTTAGTCAAATCTCTGCCTCACACTATACACAAAAATAAGTACCAGTTCAAGTAACAGTCAAAACTTAAAAAGTGAAGCAGAAAAATTAAGAATCTTTTATCATGTTGAGGTAGGGAAGACTTTTCTAAACACAAAACATGGAAGCCATAAACGCTAACATATTTGACTACATAAAATTTTAAAAGGTTTATTAGTATGAAAGATACCCCAAAGTTAAAGGTTAAAGACTAGAAGAAAATATTTAAAACATCTCAACCAACAAAGGTTAATACATACATATTATATATATTTTATATATATATATATATAACTCTAAAGGGCTCCCACAAAACTATAAAAACAAATAATCCAATAGAAAAATGGGAACAATATGTAAATAGGTGATACAAAATTTTTTGTTTGATGTGAGAAGGTTGCAAAAACAAAGTGAGGGAGAATGGCAAGGAAACAACACTTGATGTTTCAAGTCCACTGGGGCTGTCTGAAACTCTCCTTAAAAAGTACAGTTTGTATAACATAACTTGTGGGATAATGTACCCAGCAATGTTTCCTGATAGCTGATTCGGAATAGGGGTTACCTACTAGATTAGGTTTCTCAAGATAAAGACTGGTTTGTTTGGGAAATGGATATCCTCCAGAGAACAGAACTTTCATCTGTGTTTAAAAACACGTTTAATGCCATTTTCATTGTTTCCCCCCAACTCCCTCTTATCCATGAGACTTTGATCTTGACAACTGCAGTTTTGCTAACCACCGTACTTTTCAGGAACACAGCTTCCAAGGTTGACAAAGAATTTTGGTTCCAAAGAGCAATATAAAACATATTCGAAATATTGGGGTTCAAATTCTAACTGCCATTTCAAGCTGCATTACCATAGGGAAGTTACCTAACTTCTCTGATGCATGAGTAAATTGGAAACAAAATATTGCAATGAGTAGAAATAACACTAACAAAGCATACAAGCAAAGTACCCTGTGCACCTGAGCAACAGGAGAAGAGATAAATTAGACCTCACCAAAATTAAAAACCTCTGTGTGCTTATCAAGAAAGTGAAAAGACAATCCGCAGGATAAAAGAAAATATTCAGAAATCATATATCTGATAAGAGTTTAATATCTAGAATAAAGAACTCCTACAACTTAAGAACAAAGAAATACGGGGAAGCGGGTGTGGCTCAGTGGATGGAGCTCCCGTTTGCCATATGGGAGGCCCCAGGTTCGCTTCCCGGGGCCTCCTTGTGAGGGCAGGCCGGCGGCCCGCGCAGCACAGTGGGCTGATGCAGCAAGACCTCACAGGAGGAAGCAGGTGTGGCTCAATCGATAGAGCCCCCGTTTACCATGCGGGAGGCCCTGGGTTCGCTTCCCGGGGCCTCCTTGTGAGAGCAGACCGGCTGCACGGCGCGGTGGGCTGATGCAGCAGGACCTCGCAGCAGGGCGGAGATAGGCGGACATGGGGGAAGCACACAGCGAATGGACACAGTAAAGCGCGGGCAGCAAGGGGGGGGATAAATAAATAAATAAATAAATCTTTGGGAAAAAAAAAAGAACAAAGAAATAAACTCAATTTAAAAAATGGGCTTGGGGGGCAGATGTGGCTCAAATGTTTGGGTGTCCATCTGCCATATGGAGGGACCTGGGTTCGATCCCGGGACCTCCCGCTAAAAATAAAAACACACACATATATATATATATAGAAAGCGCATGGGCTGCCAGGCTCTGTGGGTCGGTGAGCCGCCAGGCCCCGGGGGCCATGCAGCAAGATGATGATGTGACAGGAGAGACGCAGGGGAGAGTCAAGACGAGATGCTCCGAAAGCTCGGAAAACCAGGAACCAAGGTGGCGCAGGTGGCAGAACACTTCTCTCCTACATCGGAGGTCTTCAGGAACGAATCCTGGTGAAGACTGAAGGAGAAGGATAAGAAGAGATGGCAGGAAACAGACACAGAGAATTGCCCAGCGAATGGATACAAAACAGCAATTGGGGAAGGGGGTGGTTAAAATGGATAAAATAAATAAATCTTAAAAAAAAAAAAAAAAGGGCTAAGGGAATGTGGTTCAGGGACCATAACTCTAAACACTGTGAAAGTTTTCCAAAGTTTTATAACTTCTTCATAGTTAATTTTTTTAAGGAGGTACTGGGGATTGAAGCCAGGACCTCATACATGGGAAGCAGGCACTCAAACACTGCGCTACATCCACTCCCCCACAGTTAATTTTTTTAATGCCATTTGTTTCACTACAATCTTCCATGTGAATACAAGTGCTTTATAAAGAAAATAGGTGGCATGTAAACGAATTAAGGATTAAAAAGGACTGAGAACCTCAAATCCAGGAATCGCAAGGGACAGAATGGGAGGTGGTAGCTTCAAAGCCCCTGCAGGGAAAAGTGTGCAAACTGTCTGCTTCTGAGACTTCATGGCTCTAGGATTTGGAAATAGAAAAACCCGAGTTCTCCAGTATAGGCGGCCATGTTTGTTGTCCTACCCAAATCCAATAGCCTTCTTCCATACTGGGAGAGCCAGAGCCAGAGTTTGTTCCATACCCTCCGAAGGATAGACTCTGATTGGACTAAGCCAATCATAGTGGTTCTAATTCCATGGTCACTGATTGAGGAGTGGCCTTGTTCTGGCCAATGAGTTGTAAGTGGAGCATCTGGAAAGGATATTTTTAGCTCTTAAAAAAAGAGGCACACAAGAAAGAAACAGACTATATTTTATAGGATGTTTTATCTACATGTGGTGTCTGGCCCTATGGTCACCACCTTGGAACATGAAAGGCGTTAGTGTAAGGAGAGTATGCTATGCCAAGTATAGCAGAATAGAAAAGTGTGAAGAAGCTGGGTTCCTAAATTACAGGTTCCCAAGGACTAGGGGCAGGGGTTGAGGGACGGGAGTTATTGCTTAATGGGTACAATGAAAAGGTTTTGGTAATGGATGGTGGTGATGGTAGCACAACATTCTGAATATAATTATTACCACTGAATTGTATGCTTGAAAATAGTTAAAATGGGAAATTTTGAGTTGCATATATGTTATGCAATAAAAAGTTAAAAAATAAAAATAAAAAAAAGGGCCAGGTTCCAGATGACATCACTGGTATACCATAGGTGTAATTGGAGTCCCAGGAAGAAATAAAGTAGCAGGGTGAAAGAAAAATATATTGAAGAAATAATGGCCAAATCTTTTCCAAATTTGGTGAAATACATAAATTTACCAACTCAAGAATTCAGTGAATCCAAGCAGGATAAATACAAAATATACCCCATCTACAGACATCACACTGGTTATAAAAACTAAAGATAAAGAGGAAAAGTTTGCAAGTAGCCAGAGGGAAAAAACTCTTAAAAAATGGGCAAAGGACTTGAATAGTCATTTCTCCAAAGAAGATACATGAATGACCAATAAGCATCTGAAAAGATGCTCAACATCATAAGCCACCAGGAAAACACAAATCAAAACCACAATGAGATACCACCTCACACCCACTAGAATGGCCATTATTTAAAAAACCGAAGATGCAGAAGAGAAATAGGAATCCTTGTACATTATTGGTGGGAACGTGAAATGGTGAAAAACAGTTTGGCGGTTCCTCAAAAAGTTAAACATAGAATCACAATATGACCTGGCAATCCCACTTCTAGGTGTATACCCAAAAGAACTGAAAGCATGGACTTGAACAGATATTTGCACAATGATGTACAAAGAGGTATTATTCACAATTGCCAAAAGGTGGAAGCAACCCAAGTGTTCATCAACAGAAAAATGGAAAAACAAAATGTAGTATATCCATACAATGGTATATTATTCAGCCGTAAAAAGGAATGAAGTTCTGTACATGCTACAACATAGATGAACCTTGAAGACATCATATTGAATGTAATAAGCCAGACACAAAATAACAGATACTGTATGATTTCACTTATATGAAATAACTCGAATATGCAAATTCAGAGGCAGAAAGTTGATTATAGGTTACCAGGGACCATGGGGATAGGGGAAAAAGTGGTAGAGTTTGTTTGCTGTGATAGGAAAGTTTTGTTAATGGATGGTGGTGATGGTAGTACAACATTGTGAATGTAATTAATACCACGGGACTGTATACTTGAAAATGGTTAAAATGGGAAATTTTTTTTAAAGTACGTTGTGCACAGAAAACCCTCAACAAATGAGAGCTATGATTTTTGTATTACAAGACCTTTGACCAGAGTGTGGGGATGGGGGAATAGACAGGGAGCAGGGAGAAGAACCTAAAGTGTTCTTCCTGTAATTCCACTGGGACTAGATATTTGATGTTCTACTTTCCTAAAGATGAATTGATTCTGTCAGACTATGCAGAATATAAGTGCATTTGACAGAATACAACAAAGTTAGAATCTATATTTTAAACTAGACTGCCTGGTTAGCAAATTATACCAATTGTGAAAATATCCTGGTTTCCATTCAAAACAAATACAAGACAAACCATTGTCCTTTAATGAATCTGGTAGCATAAACCATTCTGAAAAATTCATTCCTAAGAGTTTGGGAGAGGGAAGCAGGAGTGGCTCAGTCGATAGAGCCCCCGTTTACCATATGGGAGGCCCCGGGTTCGCTTCCCGGGGCCTCCTTGTGAGGGCAGGCTGGCCCGCGCAGCCTAGTGGGCTGATGCAGCAAGCCCTCACAACAGGAAGCGGGTGTGGCTCAACCGATAGAGCCCCC
>JAQZBX010008692.1:0-48517 GCA_029593785.1 Cabassous unicinctus | reverse complement strand
CCATCCTTGCATACCCAGGATGAAACCCACTTGGTCATGGTATATAATCCTTTTGATATGTTTTTGAATGCGATTTGCAAGTATTTTGTTTAGGATTTTAGCATCTAGGTTCATTAGAGAGATTGGTCTGTAATTTTCCTTTCTTGTGGTATCTTTGTTTGGTTTTGGTATTAAGGTAATGTTAGCATCATAGAATGAGTTAGGCACTATTCCATCTACTTCTATTTTTTGGAAGAGCTTAAGCAGAATTGGTGTTAGCTCTTTCCGGAATGTTTGGTAGAATTCAGCTGTGAAGCCATCTGGTACTGGGCTCTTCTTAGTTGGGAGGTTTTTGATGACTGAGTCTATTTCTTTACTTGTAATTGGACAGTTGAGTTCATCAATTTCTTCTTTCATCAATGTAGGCTGTTTGTGAGTTTCTAGAAACTCGTCCATTTCCTCTAAATTATCATTCTTGATGGCATATAATTTTTCAAAGTATCCTCTTATGATTCTCTTTATTGCGGTGGGGTCAGTAGTGATATCCCCTTGCTCCTTCCTTATTTTGTGTATTTGAATCTTTTCTCTCTTTTTCTTTGTTAGTCTGGCTAAAGGTTTGTCAATTTTATTGATATTCTCAAAGAACCAGCTTTTGGTTTTGTTTATTGTTTCTAGTGCTTTCTTATTCTCTATTTCGTTTACTTCTGCTCAAATCTTTGTTATTTCCTTCTTTCTACTTCCTTTAGGTTTAGTTTGCTGTTGTTTTTCTAATTCCTCCAAGTGTGCAGTTAGGTCTTCAATTTTAGCTCTTTCTTCTTTTTTAATATATGAATTTATGACTATGAACTTCCCTCTCAGGACTGCTTTCACTGCATCCCATAGGTTTTGATATGTTGTGTTGTCATTTTCATTAGCTTCAAGGTAGTTGCTGATTTCTTTTGTGATTTCCTCCTTGACCCACTGTTTGTCTAAGAGTGTGTTGTTTAACTTCCATATCCTTGTGCCTAACCTGTTTCTCTGTCCTTTAGTGATTTCCAATTTCATTCTGTTGTGGTTAGAGAAATTACTTTTTATAATCTCCATCTTTCTGAATTCATTGAGAGTTGTTCTGTGGCCTAGCATGTGGTCTATCTTGGAGTATGTTCCATGTGCACTTGAGAAGAATGTAAATCCTGCTGTATTTGGGTGGAGTGTTCTGTATATGTCTATTAAGTCCAGGTCCTCTAATGTATTGTTGAGAGCCTTTGTTTCTTTAGTGATTCTCTGTCTAGATATTCTGTCTAATGATGATAATGGTGTGTTAAAGTACCCTGCTATAATTGTAGAGGCATTTATTTCTCCACTTAGTTTTTCCAGGGTTTGCTTCATGTATTTTGAGGCACCCCGATTAGGTGCATAAGTGTTTATAATTGTTCTCTCTTCTTGAGAGATTACCGCTTTTACTAATATATAGTGTCCATCTTTGTCTCTTATGATAGTTTTGCATTTAAAGTCTGTTTTGTCTGATATTAGAATAGCTACTCCTGCCCATTTTTGGCTATCGTTACCTTGTAAAATGGTTTTCCAGCCTTTCACTTTAAGCCTCCTTGAATCCCTGGGTCGAAGGTGGGTTTCTTGTAGACAGCATATAGATGGATCATATTTCCTTATCCATTCTGCCAATCTGTGTCTCTTGATAGGTGAATTTAGTCCATTAACATTCAGTGTTATTACTCATAATGTATTTCTTACTTCATCCATTTTTCTTTGGATAAATGTATGTCATATGTTGTTTTGTTTTTGTTTTTTGTCTTGTTAGTTGCTTTTAAACTCTCCTCCAACTCTCTCTCCCTTGTTTTTTGCTATCAACTTGTAGAACTTCCTTTAGTGTTTCTTGAAGTGCAGGTTTCTTATTGACATACACTCTTAATTTCTGTTTATCTGTGAATATTTTGAACTCTCCATCATTTTTTAATGGAAGTTTTGCTGGATAGAGAATTCATGGCTGGAAGTTTTTTTCTTTTAGTATTTTGACTATGTCATACCACTGTCTTCTTGCCTCCATGGTTTCAGCTGAGAAATCAGCACTTAATTTTATTGTGCTTCCCTTGTATGTGATGGTTCTCTTTTCTATTGCTGCCTAGAGTAGTTTCTCTTTGTCTTGAGCATTGGACATTTTGACAAGTATATGTCTTGGAGTTGGACTTTTGGGATTTATACTGTTTGGGGTGCGCTTTGCTTCCTGGATCTGCACATCCATCTCTCTCAATAGGGTTGGGAAGTTTTCAGCCATTATTTCCTTCAACACTTCTTCTGTTCCCTTTCCCTTCTCTTCTCCCTCTGGGATACCCATAATGCATATGTTTGAGTGTTTTGTGTTGTCAGTTAATTCCCTGAGTCCCTGCTGGATTTTTTCTATCTTTTTGTCTATTTGTTCTACTATCTGATTTCAGATGTACTGTCTTTCACATCACTAATTATTTCTTCTACCTGTTCAAATCTGCTGCTATGTGAATCCAGCGAATTTTTGATTTCTTGGATTGTGCCATTGGTCACCATCATATCCATTATCTTTTTGGGAGTGTTTACAATTTCTTCAGTATGTTCTCCAAGTGTCTTCTTTTTTTTTTTATTTGTAAAATGATATATAAATACATATGCATATATTTGCATTTGTTTACATAAATGTTATTTGTTATATATATGTATATATTTTTTAAAGGTGCCTAGTGTCTTCTTTATATTCTTAATCTCTTCCTTCACATCTTTAAGTTGGTCCATGATATTTGTTTGGAAAGTTTTGATTAGTTGTTCAATGATCTGCTTTACTTCCTTTTTTTTAGTTTGTTCATTGGATTGGTCCATGTTTTCCTGTTTCTCAGTGTGGTTTGTAATTTTTTTGTTGCCCTCTAGTCATCATTTTATCTTGATGGATTTATTCAGTTGATTAGCTTCTCTCTCTGCTCTAGAGTTTTATTTAGCTGGTGGTTCTGTGTTTGTGTAAAGTTTTCTCTTTGGTACTTTTTCTTCTTATTTTGTTTCCTTGCTTCTTTCTATGTTCCCTTGAAGACAAAATATTAGGGCCAGAGGAATAGTAAGATGTGAGAAAGGAAGAAGGATAATAGTAATATTGATAAAAGTTGGAAGAGGGACCAGATAAGACTTAATGAAGTGAATATTTAACTCATGTAGGCAGTGTAGAGTAATAGGAAAGAAAGTGGAGTACCTACAATGGACTGGGAAACCAAATAGAGGAGTATATATATAATGATTTAGAAGGCTAGAATTATGAGGAGGGAGAGAAAGAGTTAAGAAAGGGCTAAAAGGAAAGAGTTAATAAAGAAAGAAAAAAACAAAATAGAGGGAGTAGAAATTGACACCGTTGAGTTGTGGGCATATGAAAAATGTGGTATTTAATAGCCACAACAGAAAGCAGAAGGCAGAAAGATGAGGGAGGGATAATAGATAGTTTAGAATTCAAAATCAATATATAGAGAGAATGGGAAATTACTGAAGAAGAAGCACAGCAAAGAAGAGAGAGGCTAGGAGCACCTAATTTTAAAAAAATGAAAGAAAGAAGAAAGGGGGCAGGAAAGAGGAAAGAAAAGCGAGAGACAACAAATAAACAGAGAAAAAGCAAACAATCACATTGGCAAGGAGTCAAAGAAAGCTAAGGGGGATCAGTATTCCCTGGGGTCCTGTGGATCCTCTCAGCCTGCTTGTGTTTATCAAACAATTTCCCCACAGGGTTTTCATATGCAGGTCCTGAAGAAGTTTTTGGCTATTAAACTAAATTAGAAAGAATTTATTTTTCATTTATTAAAGTGACTGTTTTTTTAATTAATTAATTAAATTATTTATTTATTTATTTATTTTGGCATAACACAGGACCAAAAATAAGTCCTTCTCTAGACCACCCCCCTCATGGAGGAGGCCCTAACTTGGCTCGTGGAAACGAATCAAGCACTTCCCAATTTCTGGATTCCCCAGGGATGCAAAAGTCTGATGTTTGTCAGTGTAGAAAGATAAAAATGGCAGACTCCGCCCTTCTAGATCAGACTCCCTGCATCACCAGGCTGCAGGTAAATGAGGTTTACTCTGCAGATTCGCCTCTCCCATCAGCCTGGCGCTGCTTCTAGCTGGCTTATCTGCTCCCCAAAGTTATGAAGGGGTCCAGGCAGCCAGATCAACAGCTATAATATCTCCTCTCTGCTTTCTGTTAGAACTCTCCCTCTCTTGGAGATTGCCCCTCTCCCGAGCTCCGCAGGGCCGTGGCTTATCCCTGGGCAGCTAGTCAAATCAACTCCCTCAGCAGATTAACCCCTCCCCTGCTCCGGGTGCCGATTCACTGCAGCTGTTTCATTTGTCTAAGTTGCAGGGGGCTTCAGGAAGCCAAATCACCAGAAAATAAAGCTCTCTTACAGGAGCTCCCCCTCAGAAAATGCGCCCTCCCACCAAGCTGGGTCACCCAGTTACCGGATGGATGGGAATTGTGCATCCAACCAGCCTTCCCCACTCCCCGGTAAGGGTCGGGGTCAGCCGACTGTGTTAACCACCACAGGCAGGCTTAAAACTCACGAATCTCTATGGTTCAGTCCACACCGTCGATCTGTCCAGATAGATGTCCCAATCTTTTCACTCCACACGCCCACATCACAGACCCCCATGCAGGAACCCGTCCACTATCCGCTGTGTTCAGGGAACTGTCCGCAGTTGCCCTCCTAAGCCGACGCCATCTTTAGCATCAACGTATATTTAAATTGACATACTCTAATTATCAAATATGTCTTCCATAACTCAATTTTGTCTTCCATAACTCAATTTTGCATAAAAGTTCATCTTCTCCTTTTCTCTACTCAGTACATCTAGATATAATTCCAAGAAAATCAGTTCTATATTGAGGAATATAATTTGCCAACTGTTTTATTGAGGAAGAAAAACATACCCTAGGGAATAATTTTATATGGGTCTAGTAAATGTATATGATATGGCCACATTATCTTGAATTTATGATAATTAATTAAAAACATTATTTTCAGTTCATATAAATTACTCAATAAGGAGTCAATTAAATAATCACTGTATATGGAAAGATAAAAAAGATGAAAAATAAAAAGTATTCTTTTAAATACTGATTGTCTAATAAAAGAATGCTGTTTTCTCTTGAATTAATTTTATTTACTTGGTTTTTATAAGTAATTTGCCTTTCATTACACACTTGATACCTATCTAGTTTCAAATTTTATTTGAAATTAGAAAATTAGCTCTATTAACCTTGAGTTGCATTAATGATGGTAATAATATTATTTACATCTGAAGTATGTAATTTATGTAGTGAAAATTACAGAGTAACTTCAATTACTTCTCTTCTACTTTGGCAAAGTTCACTTTGTGTGATAGAAATGACACAACACACTTAGCTATTATGGTATGACCAAACTGAATGAAGGTGGGCCTTAATTTAATATGCCTGGAGGAAGGAAAGGAGATTGGATAGGGAAGTAGAAGGCAGAATAAGAGAAGCCAGAGAGAGTGATCACCATGTGACATGGGCCACCACCATCAGAACACTATCTATTGTAGAGAAAGCAGAGCCTTGCCGACACCTTAATTTTGGACTTCTAGCCTCTCAGATTATGAGCCAATAAATTCCTGTTGTTGAAGTCAATCAGTCTGAATTGTATTTGTCATAGCATCTCTGGAAAACTAAGTATTCTTTAAATATTTGGCCATGTGCTGCTAATTGATTTTTGAAAGGATGTATACTCCAAAAACTTATTATGACATATACAATATTTCATTGTAAGTTAAAATCACAGCAAAAAATGTAATTTCCATCATACATGATAATTCATTTAAAATAAATAAACAAGATTAATTATGTAATTATATTTATATCTTTCTTTTTTCTCCTTTAACTCATATTTCAATTCCAGTTCTCCAAAGACAATATGAGTTTATGAATCAAACTCTAAATTTCTTATGATCAACTGTATTCTTTCAGTGTTATCAACTATATTTTTCTAGTTTGTTACTTTTGTTGTAATGACACAATAAAAATACACTGCTAATTAAGAAATGTAATTTTATTGTAAATTTTAATTAAAATATGAATATAAAAATTAGAAAATAATTATAGGAAATGTTTATTTTTATTAGAAGGATGTTTGATTTTTTAAATTAATTAACATATTAATTGATTTTAATTAATTAATATGTTAATTAATATATAGATCATCACTATATACAATTGGTTAGTATAGCAATCAATTAATATGATTAATTATACCATTATAATATTAATATATGATTATGTAATTGATACTGACTAATTATAATGATTAATATATTAATATTAATACTGATAATATATGAATCAATTAATATAATTAATTAATATATAGATGATCACTGTATTCATCAGAATTCTCTAGGATAACAGAAGAAACATTATATCTAATGTTAATTCTATGAGATATTATTAGAATTGCCTCACGAGAGACTCTGGGAATAGACAAGTCCAGATTCCATAGGGCAACTGCAGGCAGGCAACTCCAATGAAGGTTTTCAATGAATTCGCCAAGAGAAGCTGACTGCCTGAAGTACAGAAGGAAATTCACCCTTCTGACTGTTGAAATGATCACTTCTCGTTTTAAAGTCTTCAATTGTTTGGATGAGACTTCTCTCTTTGTTAAAAGTAATCTCATCTGTTGATTGTAGATGTAATCAGTCACAGATGCAATCAAATTAGTGATGATTTCAGTCCATGAATTATTCACACAGTAACAGACCAGTGCTTACTAAACCAAAAGACTGGACACCATAACCTGGCCAAATTGAAACATGAACTCAACCACTGAAATCATTTACTGCTAGAAGGCAATAGGGGTCAGCATCAATTTTATTTTGACTTTTAAGTTGATGAATATGCTGAGAAAACTTTACCATATTGAAAAAAATGGGAGTAGAAACACCTGAAAATTATGTTATCATAGGAATGTCACTCAACTTTCAATTCCATCCAAGTTATGTCCCAATTTCTCACATGATTTTTATCAAGAAATATTTTTAAGAATGCATGAAACTCAGTTAATTTGCTTTGCAATTTTGTTGAAAGCTTAAAATTAGGAAATGTCCTGTCTTTTAAAGGGATTTGTTAATCAGTGTGGTAATTTGCAAACATGGCCCCAATTCTCCACTCCTCTCTGTATTCCTGACTTTTGCCATTGTGTCATTGCCGCTTTTCACATCAAGTAGTGAATTTTATTTCTCCATTCCTTGAATGTAGGACGATTTGCAAATTGCTTTGCTTAATAGAAGGTGACTATGTGCCAGGTCCAAACATTTGAGAAGGCTTATACCTTATGCACATAAGCCTTATACCTTTTCTAATCCTGTAAACTTGCATGTGAACAAACATTGAATAAACTGATAGAAAATGAGAGACCCATAGCCCATTCTTCCTTACTCTACATCATACCAGCTGACAACTAGCCAACCACCACACTTGAGAGTAAGGTTATCTTAACTGCCAACTGATCTCATTTATATGAGCAAGCCAGGCCAAGATCAGCCAAGACTGGACTAAAAATTAGCAAAATTACCCAGCTGCTTCTTGCACAAGTGAGAAACATGTTTCACCTGCCATTTTGCTTTTCTTCAATCTGTTTTGTTTTTACTGTATATGGGAAATGACACTTCTAAAACTCAGGCATTCAGTTTTCTATAAAACCTTCATTAATTTAGCAAATAATTCATTAGAGTTACAATTTGTTTTTATAGTCATCATGGAACCTATGATTCTTCTGAAAATTGTATTTCTGTTTTTCACATGTTATATGTTTGTAATCACGTGTTTAACCACTATTATTAATAGCAACACTTGGGGCTCTCTTCTTTCTCTTTTTCTTAGTTAGCCTACCTTCTAACCATAGAGACCAAATTTTTCCTGTAACTTATACGTGGACTTCCATGAATTTGTTCATGTATTTCGTATGCGTTTTTGCTCTTGCTGAACTGCCCTTTCTTCCTTTTTTCTTTCATGACTATACCACAACATTCCACTCATTCAAAAATAATATGCACTAAATGATACTTTAATTGTGCTTCCATTTTTTTTCATGTCAGTCTCTACATTACACTTACTTTTTAAAAGAAGATCTCTCCTTCTACCAATAATGATGTGAGAAAAGCAATAAACTTGGGTACATGAAATATTGGGTTAGTGTTTTGACCATGATTTTTTAAATATTTGGTAAATAATTTAAACTCTCCAGTTCTCAGTCCCCTGATGTTTAAATATTAGATAATACTGGCAACCTCACAGCACAAATTGGGAATACATTATGACAACATATTTGACATATGACAGCTCAGTAGAACATAAGAGGTTCTTAATTAATGTCTATGTTATTCAAGTCTTTGAGTCCTGGGGTTATCTTTTTCTCTTCGACTATTATTAGCATATTATAGTTTCTCTTCATTTTTTTATTAAATTGGTGAATGAATAAATACTGGAGAAAAAATGTTATACATATCAGACTTAATTTCATAAATTGTGAGCTGGTTCAAAATTATCCCACATTGTCAAAAGTATTATATCATTTAGGAGCCATTCACCAAAGCAAATCCCTAGTGGGATTTAATAAATGAAATTTTAGGTATTTGAAGGCTGAAAGAGCACAAAGGGGATACTGTGTATTAATTTACTGATTATAACTGCAGGAAATATCTATTATACTTTATATTGGGAGATACTCAGATGCTGTTTAGTCCTTGAGGAAAGGTCTTGTCTCTCAGGATGTCTGAGCCTCTGAGGATGGCTTTGGCCTCAGCAGTGTTCAGACCTCTGTTGGCATGTCCCAACAGAGTCAACACTAAGTTTGCTGTTCCAAACTCTGAAGATAGTGGTGAAATGATGAAAAGCTATTAGCCACAACCAAATGTCTATTTCTACTGAATTCACATAAACAGTATTCCAAAAACAAGAAGAAATCCCCTTCTCCTCACCTGTCCACATCTTTTTAATCCTCCTTTTTTTCCATCCCTCTCGGCCTCCAGTCCCTCCACTTAGCAGAAACTAAAGGGAAGACAGTTGACAACAATGTCTGGGGTGTGTATTGTCTATATTCCCAGAGGCATCATCACAGCCTAAAGAATGCAAAGGAAGACATGGCGATAAGGCAGCAAACACAGCTTCTGAGGAACTTGCCATCTACAATGCAAGGAAGAGATTTCAAAAAAAAAAATTTTTTTAAGGAGCTTTAGATTACATAAATATTACATAAAAAATATAAGGGATTCCCATATGCCCCACTCCCTCCCCCTTCCACACTTTCTCACATTAACAACATCCTTCATTAGTGTGCTACATTTGTTACAATTGATGAACAGCTATTGAAGCAAGGCTACTAACCATGGACTACAGTTTACATTATACTTTATATGATGTCCTTCACAATTTTGTAGGTTATGACAAAATTTACAACATAAATATAAGTCCTTGGGGCATATATTTAATAAATATAATGCTAATTTTAAGTTCAAATAAAAGGGGGAATAGAGCCATATGTAGAGAACCTATAAATGCGTCTAACTCTGTTACACTGGGGAGCATAAATTCCAAAGTAAGGCCCACTGGCAGGGTGCTGAATTCCTGAGCTGTCTGCCCTGCTTATAATTTCTGGATGTCTCTAGAGACCTCAGGGGTCCCGCTATTTGAGACACTGTTTAATGTGGCAGTCAATGAGATCCTGCTGAGACTTGTTTAAGTGTAACATCTGGAAATGACCTGTGGACTCACTTTGAAATCTCTTAGCCAAAAAAAAAACTCATTTGTATTGGCCTTTTTCCCCTTTTGGACAAGATCTTTTTCCAGATTCATTGCTCATTGGTGCTTGGTAATAATCCTCGGGGCCAGGGAGGCTCATCCCTGGGAGTCTTGTCCAACGCTGGGGAAAGGTAGTGCATTTCTCTACTGAGTTTGGCTTAGAGAAGGTCACATTTGAGCAACAAGAAGGCTTTCAAAAGGTAAGTCTTAGGCAGTATATGATACTAGGTTTAGTTTCAATTTCACAAGGAAAGGTTCGTAAGTACTACCATCAATATCAAGGGCCTGGAGTAATGGTCTTTCTTCCTTCACTAGGCACTGCCCTTGCACTCGTGGGATTCTTGTTGTCATATTAGAGATTGTAGCAGATATCCCCAGGATGGGAATTCAATATTCTTTCAGTTATTGTGTGGATCTCTACCTAAAGAGACAATGCCCCATGTATACTTGAACATATTCATATGCCTTAGAGGCATGCCTCAGGTTAACTCCTTCCCATGCATGCCCCCATCACTGATACCCCACAGCAGTGATCCTTTCCTGCCACTATTGTGACCCTTCTGTGATCTAAAACCTCTCCATAAATGAAGCCAACAACAACAAAAAATAAAATAAATAAGAAAATGAAATAATTTTAAAAATAATGAAATACAAAAGTTTTTTAAAAATTTGATATAATTAAAAATTTCAGACATATCTTTCATCTTTGTAATATTACATGACTTCACTCATATGAATTAAGCAAATTGAGCAGACTCATAGAGCTAGAGTCTGGAAGATAGGTTTAGAGGAGACCAAAAGGCAGTAGCAGATGGTGAGCTGATGTCCATATCGGCAAAGTCTATGATAAGATAGAAGGGTGTAGTTGTGCAGTGGATCAGCATGACTGTGGTACAGTGATGTGACTGGATTCAGTGGTGCTGGTCTGTGATGGGGAGTATGGTGGAGGGTTTGGGTTGGACTACCCATGGAACTGGGGGGAGTGTTGGGGTAAGGAGCAGGTGAACTCTGGGGATTCAGGTCTGTGGTTAAAAGTACAATATTGGGAATGTTCTTTTGGTAAATATGGCAGGGGAAGCTTACTGGTGTAGGGTATATGGGACAGGGTGCAACTGTGGCAGGCTTCTATGGAATATGCAAGTGTTCATTAGGTTATAATGTGTTATATCATTGGGTAAAGACCCACACAATAAAGAAGAAAATATCAAACTCCCAATCTGGGTAGTTTTGCTATGTCCTCAATTAGAGGGACAAGAATCCCTCGAGAATTATAGGCAGTGTCTAACATAAGAAAACAGACCAATATATCAAGTCCTCAATATTATTGCAAGTAACTATGAATCTTATTCTTCAAAAACTGAAACTTAGTGGTTACCATAGGCTCTGAGGGAAAGGGGAGGGAAGAATAGAATAGATGCAATGTAGAGCATTTTTAGGGCATTAGAATTGTTCAGCATGATCTTGCAATAACTGGATACAGCTCACTTCACATTTCATCAACACCTATTAAAATGTACAACCAAAATGTAAACCATAATGTAAACAATTGACCATGGTTAGTAGCAATGCCTCGATATTTTTACAAAAATTGTAACAAATGTACCATCCTCATGTAAAATGTTATCAATAAGGGAGATGAGAAAGGGGGGAGGGTGTTGGGTATATGGGAATCCCCTATATTCTCTATGTGACTTTTCTGTATCCTAGAGCTTCTTTGAAGATAAAAAGAAAAAAATAACACTAGGGGAAATATAGAAGAGATTCTTTTAAATTCTTCTTTTCTCATTTAGAGTTAATAAATCTCTCTAGAACTGAATACTTAAGTAAGCCTCAAGAGTTTTCAGTTTTTACTGCAATATATCGATCACAGATACAAATGATATATTTTAACATCTGTAAACCAAAAATGATGGTGGTGGTGTGGTGGTGGTGACTCATTAAGATTTAGGTTACTGAAGTTCCATGGTTCCATTTCTAATAAAAAATCCAATGCTTTTCCACAATTTCTATAAAATAATTAGCTTTGTGTGTTTCTTGGTTGTTTATAGTCCTACTCAAAAAAATAAAGCTCTGTTGGACAACTTGTTTCAAAAGGAATTTTTCTCATCAATAAAATGTTCTCTTAGAAGTTGGTGACCTTGGTAATATGATAGAATTGAAAGCATGATTCAGAATTAAGAAGTGAGTCAAAGACATACATGACTGCACCATAAAGATACAGCTGTCTCTTTTAACTTTATTTTTTCATTTCTTTTCTGCTGTCAAATAAAGCAATACATGCAAATTGCATGGATCACCAAGAAAACATTTTCACTACAATAATATATTTAGGGCATAATAGGGCTTCATAAAACATTCTAATGCTGATGTTATCCAAGAGAATATATCACTTAATTGTCAACCTGAAAATTAAGCACAGGAAGAAAAAGAGAAAGAAATTTCACAAATATTTTGTGAGATATTTCTTCAAGCACTTTGCCATAATTCCACTCAGTATTAATATTTTCATAATGATTTTCAAGACATTTTATATTTTAAGAATACTGACTCCTAAAAATTTTCTTAGAAAAATTGTTACTTTTTAGCATATATCAGTTATTGTTATGTATTAGACATGTTTATTAATGGATAGCTTAATTTTTATATATTTTTATTCATTTTTTACAAATTAAAGAATTAATCAGTCAAAATGAATTGTGGATACCATGAAAATCCCTCCCCTGATACTCTGGAGAATGGCAGAGACTGGAGGACTCCACAAATACTGAATTGAAGAAAGAGAAAAATATCAGCAATATTTTATAGATATTATACAAATCTTACATACCTTGGTTAAAATTATTCATAGCAGATAGTGGGGCAAAATGTAGTCAGTTTAGTAGGGCACTCACTAACTCTTGCTCGGAGGATGGCTGATTGGGGACAGGATCCTGCTTGAGTGTTCTGTGCTGGGGGCGCACGGAGTGAGAACCTTGGGGCCATCGATCTGGAGGGAGCTGGATGGCGAAGTGAAATGCTCAGGAAAGAATCATTAGTTTTTCCCCTGGCTGTGGTAGCCAACACAGACCGCAGAGCCCCACCCTCAGGGGAAAAGGCTAGGAGGAGCCACGACTCCCGCTGGCAATCCGGTGAGAGGGAACAGACTCCGAAATTGGGAGGGTTCTGGCGGAGGGTCGAGAGGGGTTTCCTTTCTGTGGATTTGGCTGCCTGGAACCCCTTGCAGCTTTGGGGAGCAAAATAGCTGTCTTGAAGTGGCACCAGGCTGAGGGGAGTGGCAAATCTGCTGAGGAAGGTTGATTTACTTAGCTTCCCAAGGATACGCCCCAATTCGCTCTGGCAACCTGGTGACAGGGAGCATTCTCTGAGAGTGGGAAGGTTCTGACAGAAGGTGGAGATGGGTTTCCTTTCTGTAGGTTTGGTGGCCTGGATCCCCTCACAGCTTTGGAGATAAAATAAGCCAGCTTGTAGTGGCACCAGGCTGAGGGGAGAGGCGAATCTGCTGAGGAAGCCTGACTTACCTAAAAGCCTGGTGATACTGAGTCTTGGCCCTGGAAGAGGTGGAGTCAGCCAATTTTATGGTTCTGCACTGACAAGCATCAGAGCTTCGGCTCCCCTGGGGAAGCCAGGAAGTGGGAAATGCTTGATTAGTTTCCATGAGCTTATTTAGGGTCCTCTCAGTGAAGGGGGTGGTCTAGAAGAGGTCTTCTTTCGGAACCCTTATTTCTCCAAAAAAAAAAAAATTTTTTTTAAACTTAGTTTAATTGCTAAAATCTGCCTCAAAACCTACAGATAGAACTTTGCAGGGCAATTGATTGATGAACACAAGCAGGCTAAGAGGCTCCACAAGGACCCAAGAAGGAACACAGTTCTTGCTTGGCTTTGTTTGACTGCTTGCTTGTGTGGTTGTTAGGTTTTTCTTTGTTTGTTTGTTGTCTCTTGCTTTTCTTTCCTATCCCCCCACCCTCCATTTTTTTTAAATTTGGTGTTGCTAGTTTTTCTCTTCTATGCTGTGCTTCTTCTTCCATGATTTTCCATTCTCTGTCTATACTGATTTGGTCTTCCAACCCTATGTGCTTTCCTTTCTTCATCTTTCTACCTTCTGCTTTCTGTTGTGGTTCTTACATACCACCTTTTTTCATTAGTCCACAACTTCAAGGGTGTCAGTTTCTATTCTATCTATTCTGTTTTCTTCTTTTTTATCATTATTAACTTTTTACTTTCAGCCATTTATTTACTCTGTCTCTCTCTTCTCATCATTCTGGTCCTCTAAATCGTTGTATATATTTTCCTCTATTTGGTTTCCTAGTCCATTGTAGGTACTCCACTTTTTTTCCTATTACTCTACACTGTTGACATCAGTTAATATTTGTTTTGTTAAGTCCTATAAGGCCCCTCTTTTAACTTTTATCAATACTAATATTATCCTTCTTCATTTCTCACATCTTTTAATTCCTCTGGCTCTAATCTTTTGCCTTCAAGGGAACAAGGAAATAAAATAAGAAGAAAAAGTGTCAAAGAGAAAACGTAACACACACACAGAACCACCAGCTAAATAAAACTCCTCTAGAGCAGAGAGAGAAGCTAATCACCTGAAAAGTCCCATCAAGATAAAATGATGACTAGAGGGCCACAAAAAATTACAAACCACACTGAGACAGGAAGACATGGACCAGTCCAATGAACAAACTAAAAATCAGGAAGAGATGCAGAACATCAAACAACAAATCAAAGCTTTCCAAAAAAATATCATGGACTAACTTAATGAAGTGAAGGAAGAGTTTAAGTCTATTAAGAAGACACTGGGAGACCATACTGAAGAAATTGTAGACATACACAAAAGGATAACAGGTATGATGGTGATCAATGGCACAATCCAAGAAATCAAAAAGATGCTGGATTCACATAACAGCAGATTTGAACAGGCAGAAGAAAGAATTAGTGATGTAGAAGACAATAAATCTGAAATCAAACAGAGAGCAAACAAATAGATAAAAAGATAGAAAAAATCCAGCATGGACTCAGGGATTTAACTGACAACAAAAACAGCACAAACATATGCATTATAGGCATCCCAGAAGGAGAAGAGAAGGGAAGGGGAACAGAAGGAGTGTTGAAGGAAATAGTGGCTGAAAAATTCCCAACCGTATTGAGAGAAATGGATGTTCATGTCCAGGAAGCACAGTGCTCACCAAACAGTATAAATCCAAAAAGACCAACCTCAAGACCTATACTTGTCAAAATGTCCAATGCTCAAGGCAAGGAGAAAATACTCAAGGCAGAAAGAGAAAAGAGAACCATCACATACAAGGGAAGCACAATAAGATTAAGTGCTGATTTCTCATCTGAAACCATGGAGGCAAGAAAACAGTGGTATGATATAGTCAAAGTACTAAAAGAAAAAAAACTTCCACAATGAATTCTCTATGCAGCAAAACTGGCATTCAAAAATGATGGAGAGTTCCAAATATTCACAGATAAATAGAAATTAAGAGAGTATGCCAGTAAGAAACCCACGCTGCAAGAAATACTAAAAGAATTTCTACAAGTTGAAAGGAAAAAACAGGGGAGAGAGAGTTGGAGGAGCATGTAAGAACAACTAAAAAGACAAAAAAAGAAATCAAAACAAGGCATAACATACATTAATCCAAAGAAAATATGGCTGATGTAAGAAACTCGCTGTGAGTAATAACACTGAATGCTAATGGATTAAATTGACCAGTCAAGAGACACAGATTGGCAGAATGCATAAGGAAATATGATTCATCTATATGCTGTGTACAAGAAACCAACCTTCGAGCCAGGGATTCAAGGTGGCTGAAAGTGAATGACTGGAAAATAATTTTACAAGCAAACAATAGTCAAAAAAGGGCAGGAGTAGTTATCCTAATATCAGACAAAATAGACTTTCAATTGAAAACTATTGTAAGAGACAAATATGGACACTATATATTAGTAAAAGCAATAATCTCTCAAGAAAAAAGAACAATCAAACATTTATACACCTAGTTGTGGTGCCTCAAAATACATGAGGCAAACTCTGGAAAAACAAATTGGAGAAATAAATGCCTCTACAATTATAGTGGGAACTTTAACACCATTATCAACATTAAACAGAACATCTAGACAGAGAATCAATAAAGAAGCACAGACTCTAAATAATACATTAGAGATCTGGACCGAAAAGACATATACAGAACACTGCACATAAAAGCAGCAGGATTTACATTCTTCTCCAATGCACATGGGTCATACTCCAAGATACACCACATGCTAGGCCACAGAACAACTCTCAATGATTTCAGAAAAATTGAGATTATACAAAGTAATTTCTCTGACCACAATGGAATGAAATTGGAATTAACTAAGGGCCAGAGAAACAGATTAGGCACAATGAAATTGAAGTTAAATAACAAACTCTTAGACAAACAGTGGGTCAAGGAGTAAATCTCAAAAGAAATCAATAACTACCTTGAAAACAATGAAAACGACAATAAAACATATCAAAACCTATGATATGCAGCCAAAGCTGTCTTGAGAGGGAAGTTCATAGCCATAAATACATAAATTAAAAAAGAAGAAAGAGCTAAAATTGAAGACATAACTAAACATCTGGAAGAATTGGAAAAACAACAACAAACTAAACCTAAAGGAAGTAGAAAGGAGGAAATAACAAAGATTAGAGCAGAACTAAATGAAATAGAGAATAAGAAAGCCCTTGAAAAAGTAAATAAAACCAAAAGCTGTTTCTTTGAGAAGATCAATAAAATTGACAAACCCTAGGCCACACAAATGAAGAAAAGAGAGAACAGATGCAAATGCACAAAATAAGGAAGGAGCAAAGGGTTATCACTACTGACCCCACAGAAATAATAAGTATAATAAGAGGATACTTTGAAAAATTATATGCAACAAGAATGATAATTTACAGGAAACGGACAAATTTCTAGAAGCACACAGCCTACATACATGAAAGAAGAAATTGATGAACTCAACAGTCCAATTACAAGTAAAGAGATAAGCTCAGTCATCAAAAACCTCCCAGCAAAAACAAACAAACAAACAAACAAACAAACAAAAAAACCTCCCAGCTAAGAAGAGCCCAGGACCAGATGGCTTCAAAGCTGAATTCTACCAAACATTCCAGAAAGAGCTAACACCAATCCTGCTTAAGCTCTTCCAAAAAACAGATGTAGAAAGAATATTGCCTAACTCATTCTATGATGCCAACATTACCCTAATACCAAAGCCAAACAAAGATACTACAAAAAAGGAAAATTACACATCAATTTCTCTAATGAACCCAGATGCTAAAATCCTCAACAAAATACTTGCTAATCACATTCAACAAATATCAAAATTATAATACACCATGACCAAGCGGGTTTCATCCTAGGTATGCAAGGATGGTTCAATATAAGAAAATATCCCAATGTAATACACCACATAAACAGATTGATAGAAAAAAAATCACATGATCATCCCTATAGATGCAGAAAATGCATTCGACAAAATACAGCATCCTTTCCTTTAAAAACACTGCAAAAGATAGGAATAGAAGGAACATTTCTGAAACTTGACATAGGGTATATATGAAAACCCAAAGGTAACATCTTCGGCAATGGTCAAATCCTAAAAGCCGTCCCTCTGAGATCGGGAACAAGACAAGAATGCCCACTATCACCACTCTTATTTAACATTGCCTTATAAGTACTTGCTTGAGCACTGAGGCAAGAAAAAGATATAAAAGGCATCCAAATTGGAAAAGAAGAAATGAAAATTTCATATTTGCAAACAATATGATCCTATACGTAAAAAGCCCTGAGAAGTCCACAACAAAGCTTCTAGAACTTATAAATGAGTTCAGTAATGTCGTAGGTTATAAGATCAATGCTCAAAAATCAGTAGTATTTCTGTACATCAATAATGAGCAATCTGAGGAGGAAATCAAGAAAAAAATACAATTTACAATACTAACTGATAGAATCAAATACCTAGGAATAAGTTTAACTAAAGATGTAAAGGACTTATATACAGAAAAATACACAACACTGTTAAGGAAGTCAAAGAAGACTTAAATAAATGGAAGAATATTCCCTGTTCATGGATAGGAAGAATAAATATCATCAAGATGTCTATCCTACACAAACTATTCAATCCTAATAAAAATCAGCACTGTATTTTTAAGGAAGTGGAAAAACTAACTACAAAATATATTTGGAAAGTTAACAGGCCCCGCATCACTAAAGACATATTGAAAAAGAAAAATAAATTTGGAGGTATCACACTACTTGACTTTAAAACATACTACAAAGCTACATTGGTCAAAACAACATGGTATGGGCACAAGGATATACATACTGACAATGGAACCGAATTGAGAGTTCTGATATAGATACTCATATATACAGTCATCTGATATTCGACAAGGCCACCAAGCCCACTCAGTTGGAAAGAATGGCCTCTTAAACAAGTGGTGCTTGGAGAACTGGATATCCATAGCCAAAAGAATGAGAGAGGAACACCATCTTACACGTCATACAAAAATCAACTCAAGATGCATCAAAGATCTAAATATAAGAGCCAAAACAATGAACACCTTGAAAGATAATGTAGGGAAGCATCTACAGGACCTTGTAGTAAGAAATGGTTTCATGAACTTCACACCCAAAGAACGAGCAGCAAGAGTAAAAATACATAAATGGGATCTCCTCAATATGAAAGCTTCTGCACCTCAAAAGATGTTATTAAGAAAATACAAAGGTAGCCTACCTAATGGGAGAAAATATTTGGCAACCATATAACTGACAGGAGACTAATATCCTGCATATATAAAGAAATCCTACACATTGAAAATAAAAAGACAAACAACCTACTTACGAAATGGGCAAGTGACTGGAAAAGACACTTCTCCAAGGAATAAATACAAATGGATAAAAAGCACATGAAAAAATGCTCGACATCAATAGCTATTAGGGAAATGCAAATCAAAACTACAATGAGATACCAACTTACATCCATTAGAAAGACAGTTATTAAAAAGACAGCAGAGTATTAGTGTTGCAGAGGATGTGGAGGAATGGGAACACTCAACCAGTGCTGGTGGAGTTGTGGAATGGTCCAACCACTGTGGAGGACAGTTTGGCGGTTCCTCAGAAAACTAACAATAAATCTACTGTATGATCCAGTGATTCCACTGCTGGATATATACCCAGAATTGAAAGCAAAGACACGAACAGATATGTGCACACCAATGTTCATAGCAGCATTGTTCACAATTTCCAAAAGGTGGAATCAGCCCCAGTGCCCATCACCAGATGAATGGATAAACAAAATGTGTTACATACATACAATGAATATTACTCAGCTGTAAGAAGGAATAAAGTGCTAACACACGGAATAACATGGATGAATCTTGAAGACCTCATGTTGAGTCAAGTAAGTCAGGCATTGAAGGATGAACAATATATGACCTCACTGATTTGAATTGAGGAAAGTGAGCATTCTCTGAGAACCATTTTCTGAAAGATAGGTTAACAAGCGAGAGAAAGACAAGAGTAGTTTGTGAGCCATCACTCATATGGACACAATCTACGGTAAAGTGATAGTGTATAGTTGCATATTGAAGGATAGGACAGGCGGATAGTGATATTACTGGATTTGGCATCGGAGGGTTTACAAGTGGGTAGATTAGGAAAGGCAGGTTAGAATACCCAGGGCATGTAACTATGAATCTTGTCATCCAAGGAGTGAAGACAGGGGAGTGTCATGTGCCCCAGGGGATGGGGTAGAAGGAACAGAAAAGATAAAAAAGCAGGTATTTAGTGGTCTTGGGAAATGTTTTTCATTACCTTACAGTAATGGACTCAAGACATGGGAAATATCATCAAAAATTTTTAAACTGTACTGTCTAAATTGTAAACTATACTGTAAACCATTGACAATGTTTAGTAGCTATGTGTCACTATCTGTATAACAGTTAAAAGAATGCTACCATCCACAGGAAAAAAAAAAAGGTTTTACTATGGGGCGAGGAAAGGTGAAGGAGGTTGGGTATATGAGAGTCTCTAGTATTCTGTGTGTGACTTTTCTGTGACCTAAAACTTCTTTGAAAATTAAATGAAAATTTGGGAGACACTGGGGAGAGGGAGGGGGAAGGTACCACAGTACAAACTGGACACCTGATAATGCAGAGATAAAAGGAAAATGTTTTTTAAAAATTTGAATTTTTTTGTCTTTTCCCATTTTCTGAATATCACAATCCTTTAATTTTATTTTATTTTTAGGTTTTTTTTTAAAGTTTCCATGCTTTATATCTCTTATATTTAAACTTCTCATTATTATTTCATTTTCCTATAAATTTTATTTGACTATTCTATGGGCTTCATCTTTAAGGAAAATTGGATAACAGAAGGGTCACAATGGGGTGGAAGATTATTGTTGATGGGGGGTGTCAGCGATGGGGTTTCGTGGGAGGAAGTTCACCTGATTATACATAAAAAGATATATAAAATTGTTAAAATGATCAAGGGGTGGGACATGGTCACAGTTGGTGGAGAATCACTCAATAATTGAGAGAATACTGAATTCCCAGTCTGTAGAGCTCTGCCACATTCTCCAAAGGAGCATCAACAGTCTCCCAAGCACATTGGCAATGTCTGGCTAAGGAGGATGATCCACTGAAGGGCTCTTGTTATTGATGACTTAACTTATAAGTCTGTGCTCTTGAAATTGAAACTTAGCCTATTGTTATGGGGTGCCTAAGGGTTGCCTGAAAGCCTCCTTGTTGCTCAAATTTGGCCTCTCTCTAAGCCAAACTCAGCATATGAATCCATTACCTTCCCCCCAGTGTGGAACATGACTCTCAGGGATGAACCTCCCTGGCAACATTGGATTACTACCAAATACCAACTGGCAATACCACTGGAAAAAGACCTTGAATAAAAGGGGGAAAAGGTAAAGACAAATGAGTTCATGTGGCAAAGAGATTTAAAAAAGAGTTGGGAGATCATCCCAGAGGTACCGCTTATGCACACCTCAGTAGGATCTCATAGAAGACCAACGTGGATATCACCCCACACAGAGGGTCTCCTGAGGGCTCTGGAGACACCCAGGTCCTATATAAGGGGGGATATCTCCAGAGATTGATGCCTTAATAGTGGGCTATGCTTTGGAATCTGTGCTCCTGAGAGTGACAGAGTTGGACTCAAACAAGTCCTACTTGCACATGGTCCATCAGTCCCTTCTATTCAAACCTATATGTGGTGCTAGAGTTTATAGGTGTACTTCCAGAGACTGGAGCCTCTGGCCTGCCCATGTGCCATCTGTGCCTGGAATCTCAGTGTAGCTGCAACTCCTACTCTACAGCTCAATGTACTCACTGAAGACACCTGGCGGTGAGATGATGATGGACAACGGCCATCCCAGGAAATGGAGAGTGTCTGCAGCTGCAGGCAGGATAATCCCATTCATCTTATCCATGGGATATAAGCCCCTGCTTATTTGGAGGTGGAGAGGACATCACCATCCCAGACTCCTCAGGTCTGGGGGAAGAGCTATGGACTAGGGTGGACTTACTGGTATTCTGTTGTAGACATATTTTGATTCAAGCAATGGAAGAAGTTACAACATTGATGTGGAGCCAGTGGCCACTGGATGCTTTCAGGGCAGAGAGAGCGATAAGCAGTTGTAATACAGGGGCATTTTGGGGGCTTGGGAATTATCCTGAGTGACATTATCACAACAGATATGAGCATGTAACATGCAGAACTGTGGGGGGGACAATGTGGTCTACAATGTGAACTATGGTCCATGCTTAGTGGCAAAGCCCCAAAATATGTATATTCATTGCAGGTGATGTACCCCACTAATGAAAGATGTTTAAGTTGGAGGTTGTGGGAGGAGTGGGAGGTGGAGAACATGGGAATCCCTGTAATTTTTGTGAAACATTTATGTATTCTAAGCATCTTTTAAAATATTTTTAAAAATTAAAAAAAAAGATTTGTGCCATATTCTACCATTTATATTGAATTTGTATGATTTTTAAACTTAACATAATGTCTTAAACTTAATGGTTTTTATGTTATTTTGTATATGTTCTCTGAACGAATGATTGCTTGCAAGTATTATTCTAACACCTCTTCCCAAAATGTATAGTCATTTTCACAACACTCTTTATTGAAAAACCTTTTGTTCTCTAATGGTTTGTGATATATTCCTTAAAATATATAACATCCTTAAGTAAACTATGTTCTTGGTATTGTTCTTTCACCCAGGGCCTTGATAATATCATACAGTCTCCACCTTATTTGATTTAATAAAGGAAGTAGATATATAATTTTAAAATATCATTTAACACTCAATGTACAAAATTCTCTCTTATAGAGACTTGAAATATATTGGTATTATATAAGGCAATAAAATATGCCTTCTCTCTTCTATTCGTCATTGCCAAATTGTTACATGAACAGAACTATATTGTGACTCTAGCTGGATACAATACTTTCAATGGGAGAAGGCCATTCACAAACTAGAAACAGATTAAACATCACCGAGAATTGGAATACACTGGGGGATTACTTGCAAAGGTTTTTCCATAAAATTTCCTCTTATTTAATATGCAATGCTGCAGTATGTGTTCATCAATTGCAACAAATGTACCACTCTAATGAGGAATGTTGTTGATGTGGGAAATTATGGGAGTGGGAGGGAGTGGGGCTTATGGGAATTCCTTATATCTTTTACATAACATTTATGTAATCTAAAGCTACTTAAAATTTTTTAAAATTATTTTTAAAAAGGAAAAGGAAAATGAATAACCAGCAAAAAATGATATGTAGGCATCACAAACTGACTCAAATATTTCAAGACAACACTTGTTTAAGAACTGAAGAAAGAGACTGAAGGGTTAAAATAATCCACATTCTGATACAACCAGTTTATAATTCTTTTGGTATCACTTTAATGATATTTGTACTATAATCAAAACAATCTTTACAAAGGTAGGAGTTAGAGGTAGGTCAGTATAGTTTATGTCTCATACAAACTGCACTTTAAAAGATGAGGGATGTCAATATAAATATCCCTCATCTTATTTCACTTGGCTTTATTGTGCTTTGCAGATATTGCATGATTTTATAAATTGAAGGTTGGTGGCAACCTTGCTTTGAGCAAATCTAGCTGCACCATTTCTCTAACAGAATGTGCTCGTATGGTGTCTCTCTCTCTTTTTTTTTTTTAAGATTTCTTTCTTTATTTATTTATCCCCCCCACCCCACTTGCTGCTTGTGTTTGCTGTGTCCATTCGCTGTATGTTTTCTCTGTGTCTGCTTATCTCTCCCTTGCTGTGAGGTCTTGCTACATCAGACCACCGCGCCACGCGGGCCAGCCTGCCCTCACAAGGAGGTCCCGAAAAGTGAATCCGGGGCCTCCCATATGGTAAACGGGAGCTCTATCAATTGAGCCACACCCACTTCCCTCATATGGTGTCTCTATTGCACATTTTAATTGTTATGTACATAGTTATTGTAGACATAACCTTATTGAGTACTAAATAGGCTACAGTGTAGTAAGAACATAACATTTATATGCACCGGGAAATAAAAAATTGTCATATGACTCACTTGTTTGTGGCTGCTTTATGATGGTGGTCTGTAATTGAACCCACAATATCTCCAGGGTGTGACTGTAACAGCAATATAAAATTTTTATTTGTTTATTTCATGTTTTGTTCAAAAAAGGATAATATTTAGCTGAGGAATATACAAAAAAAGGAACAACATTAACAAAACTGCAGATTCTATTGCAACTTTTGCCTGTGTCACTGTGGTTTTAGACAAATCCACTTAAACTCTGTGGTCACAATTTCATCAATCACACTTATTTGAAAAGATACAACATTGGAAAGAATAAATCTCAATTCATTCTCAAATTAGTCCTTAGGAAACTCATTAGTACCCTAATTCGGTAGATGGGGACACTGTATTCAAGTGTCAGGACCACTATCTCTGGGATGTTTCTCACTTTGCACTATTCTTTTTGTGTTCATTCCTATTTCATGGCTAAACTCTTATAGGATTCAACATTATTAAGCAAATCCAAAAAGATAAACTGTGTGAAACTATGATATAAAATTTTTTAAGTCTCAATTGTAGATCCAATTATCCAAGACATCCAATTATCCAATAGATCCAATCTCAGTGTTGTTATGGATGAAAATATATCTTAAAATCAATGAATTATGGTAAGCAGATCTGTCAGGGAAAAGAAGTATTGAGTCCATTTTTTAGTATACATTTAAATTTCAATTTCAATAGCTTTCTCAAGGTATGAATGCTTTTCAAGTCATGATTATTTGACTTTTACTTTAAAAATGGAAGGCCAGGATAGGAAGGAAGATCAGAAAACTAGAAGGTAAGACTGGAGACTCAGCTTGGCTGCAGCAATTAATATGTGGACTTGAACAATACAAGTTCTAACTGCTAGTATGAAGACCATTATAGCTATCTCTACTTTCTCAAATGAGAAAAATGAGGCTGAGAGTTCTGTTTCAATAACACTTATTAACATGCATTCTTGTGAGGCAGGTCAGGATAGGGAACTGGGAAAGGGGAGTGGAGCAGTGAGTACAACATCTCAGGGGCAGCAAAAATCACTGTGGGGAGCCAGGTCTGAGCCATTGTGGGCAGCCAAACCTGAGCTATTACATGTAAAACTCAGAAAATAAGTGGTAACATCTGTTTCTGCCCAACTGAAGGAGACAGAACACACTAGCCCTAACCCCTTTCTTACCAACTAAAGTCACAAGGTAAGAAGACCCTCCCATTTCATTCCTACTTAAACCCCAGCCCCAGGTCACCAGGGGGGCCTCTACACTAGTAAGAGGGCCCTCACTCATGTCTTGAGTGTGTACTTTCACTTTTTCACTTTGCAATAAATTTTCTGCTTGTTTGCTTAATTCATGGCAAATCCTTGAATTCTTTCTCGCTACGTGGCCACACACCTGGAAATTAGCTCCTGCAATACTTGGGTAGACATAGAAATGGGTGAGAAGAATTTTCAGGTGAAAGAGAAATAGTTTGTGAACTCCAGGAACCCACACTCTATTTGGAGAGAAGGCCACATAAATCTATATACAGATAAGTGCAATATATTATGGTCTGAGAAATAAGTAAAGAATGGGCAATGAACAGAAATCATGACTATCAAAGAGTATGAATTTGGTCCAGAGGAGTTAGGTAAGATTTCCTGCAATGGTTCATATCTCAGAAGTTTTTGATCAATGAAATCACTGAGCTTGGTGAAACATAGCACAAATGTGCAGATATGTAGAATACGGCATTGAAGTTATGCACCTCACTTAGGACATGTTCAAATCTTAATATGCATTCTTGTGGCTATGTACCCACTTTTAAACAGCATCTTTGAATATGTCATGGTATGTCATATGGTATGTCAGGTTGTGTTATTTATGAAGGGGATTTCCAAAGATACTATTTAGGATAGGTAAACTTTATAAGGGAGGAGGGTCTTAATTCTTATAACTGGAAGTGTTTAAAATAGAAAAAAAAATTGAGGCTAGAGAAGTCAGAAGGAACAAAGAGAAGCCAGAGAGAGAGAGCCCTATGTGATGGAGGATTACTGTCACTAGAACTCCAGGAGAAAGTGTAGCCTATTGATGCCTTGATGTTGGACTTACATCCTTCAAAACGATGTGTTTTACTTTCTTAGCTGCAAAAACAAATAACATACAGAAAGTTGGCTTAAATAATGGGAAGTAGTGTCTCACTGTTTTGAGGCTACAGGAAGTCCAAAATAGAAGGAATCAGCAAGGATATACTTTCTCCTTAAAGACTGTAATTTTTGGGGATGACTGGCTGCAAATGTGAGTCCTTATGTTTTCTATCACATGGCAATGCTCATGGTAATATATTCTTTCTCTTCTGCGTTCCATTGACCTTCAGTTTCTAACTGTTCTCTGTGACTTTCTCTCTTTGTTTCTGAATTTCATTCTGCTTATAAAGGACTCCAGTAACCTGGATTAAAGCCTAATCTAGTTCAGTTGAGCCACAGTTTTTCTGAAGATCTTATCTATAGTGAGTTCACGTCCATTAAAATATGCACCAAGACCAAGGACATATCCAAACAGGGCACAAAATTCAATCCTTCACACTGTGAGAGGATAAACTCTTGTTGTACATGTATATGCCAACCAACATGGTGTAGTATTTGTCAGATCAGCTCTAACACACAAGACTATATATATATATATATATTTGATATTTATGAACCTAAAGTTTTTACAGAAAATTGGAGAGGAATAATGTTAAGTGAGAAGCACTTGAATGCATTTTTAGGTACTTGGACATGTACCTATATGATTGGAGTCATTCACATTTACTCACTAAATATACTGGTTCTAAACCCAGATGTAACTTCTTCTGGGGATACTGAGAAAATGAATTTCCAATATTTGTCCTCCTATTCTCATTGTACATGAAGAAATACTTTACCCCTAATATCCTTGGCAGAAGACAACCATGTAGCAGAAGGACCTCAAGGCAGGATTTTCCCACTTCCCCAGTGTGGTTAGTGTCACTGAGGGAGTGATTATGCCTTGCAAAGGCCAAGAACATGGAAGACACTTAAGAAATATTTTTGAGTAAATTAAAAAGATAACTTCTGTTATGATTGCTTATTATACAGCAATTTTTGGAGATTATAACAAGACGTGAGAAGACATTTTAAACTTTTAGCTAAGTTTAAAATATTCCTAAAATTGCTGTTGTTTTCCTTCAGGGATTCCAAGAAACCTGAATTACAGCAGAAAACAGTAGTTAAAATTAAATGCTTTCTTTGAGGGTTCTGGATAATAAGGCAACAGATTTACTATAGGGTCCTGGTGCCACAGGGAGTAGAAGTAAATATAGGAATGTTAGCATCTCCCCCACAAAAGCTCTCCAGAGCCAGGGAGTAAACTGCCTTTTGTCTGCACATTCTGAGAAAATATGGATATTATTTTAGATGTAAGGCATCTAGAATATGCTTTTTGTTCAAGCATTTCTTCATGGGAAAAATCATTTTGTGAGATTTCCAGCAACTCTAGATATTATATATGTATATATTTTGGGAAAAGAAAGCAGATTCTTTCTACTGAGATTTGTGTAGAGCACCTGGCTTAGCAAAGCTCCTTAAATGCAGTGTCCTGAGAAAACATTTCCTTGGAGTGGGAAGAATAGAAAGGCCCTGACTTGAGAGTTTCCAACAATATATTTCTTCCTGCTTCTGTGAATTTTGGGAAGAGTTTTGTAAGGGAGAATAGGCAGGTACTTAAGTAAAATTTGAATGAAATGAATTATATGAGTCTCCTTGAGAAAGAAAATAAACAGAAATCACATGAAATAAGATTTTAAAGCACAGAAAAGATATTAGAGGAAAAAACTGGAAAGAAATTATAAAGAAAGGTATGCTAGATACCTTAGGTCCTGGATCAAAGATAATACTTTAAAAAAAATCCATATATTGGTCATCATTTGGGTGAAAAGAAACCTTGATATTAAAGGTGCACATTGGTTGTAAGTTGACTTCAGGCAGTAGAAATATTAAAATCTAGACTTTGAAACGAGTTGAGAGGTCATCCCAGATGTAACAGTTATGCACATCTCAGTAGGATCTCATAAAATTCCAAAGTGGATATTACCCCAAATAGTGGAGTTCCTGAGAGATCTGGAGACACACAGGTCCTATGTCAGGGCGGGAAGCTCAAGAGTTTGGTGCCTTGCCAGTGGGTCCTACTTTGGAGTTTGTGCTCCTGAGAGTGACAGAGTTAGACTCAATTATGTCTTCCCTGCACATGGCTCATCTATCCCTTCTATTCAGACCTATACTTGGTGGTGGATTCTGTAGGTGTAGTTCCACAGACTTGAGTCTTTGGGCTGTCCGTGTGCCAGCTGGACCTGGAACCTCGGTGGAGCAGCACTTCCTACTCTACAGCTCATTGGACTCACCCAGGAAAACTGGCGGGAGATGATTGATGGGCAATGGCCATCCCAGGGAATGGAGAGAGTCTGCAGCTGCAGGTAGGATAATCCCATCCATCTTTCCCCATGGGATATAAGCTCCCTCTCAATTGGAGGTGGAGTGGACATCACCATCCCAGACTCCTCAGGATGTGGGGAAGAGCTATGGACTAGAGTGGACTTACTGGTATTCTACTATGACATATTGTGATTCAAGCAATGGAAGAAACTATAACATTGATGCTGAACCAATGACCACTGGAGGCTCTAGGGGCAAGGAGAGGGAAAAGCAGTTGTAATACAGGAGCTTTTTCAAGACTTGTGAATAGTCTTGAGTGACATTGCAAAGACAGATAAAGGCCATTTTATACGGTCATATAACATGGAGAACTCTGTGAGAGAGAGTGTGGTGTACAATGTGAACTATGGTCCATGCTTAATGGCAAAGCCCCAGGATGTGTTATCAATTGCAATGAATGTGCCACACTAATGAAGGATGTTTATGTGGGAGGTTGTGGGAGGTGTGGTACGTCGGGTGTATGTGAATCCCTATATTTTTTTGTGTAACATTTATGTAATCAAAGTATCTTTAAAAAAATTTTTTTTTAATCTAACAGAATCAGGAAATATGGTAGTGTTTCTCATCTAAGGGTGATTATGGACACCTACAACTCAAGAAGTTATTTTACCATGTCTGGTGACATTTTTATTTTTCATGACTGAGTGGGGTACAGTTCCTAGAATCTAGTGGATACAGGTCAGGGATGTTGCTAAGCATTGTACAATGCAAGGAAACCTATCCACAACAAATTGTTTTCAAGCCCAAAATATTTATAGTGCTGAGGTTGAGAAAGCCAGAAACAGGGCACTAAGAAAGAATTTTATAATAGTAAAGACTGTCTCGAAATGGCTGTCTTCTGATTTTACTTAAATCTTTGGATACTGAACAGATAGAACCATTGAGAGCTCTTATCTTTTCATGAGACCTCAGGCCTTCACTGTTAGAATATCTGGAACATATTTCTTGCATTGCAGAGCCAGGCATGATTGTCAGAAGTTATAGCCTACTATGGGATCTTCATTCTAGGGAAACTGACTTAGGAGATTCTTGATATGTGGAATTCACAGCTCTAAAACCAGGAAAGTCCCGTCTTTTGAGTTGGTGAGTCTGCGATTATCAGTTGTTCTGGACACAGGGCTGCCAGATTTAGCAAATAAAAATACAAGATGCCCAATTTAAATTGACCTTCAGGTAAATAATGAAAACATTTTAAAATATGAGTATATTTCAGGTAATATTTGTGATATACTATACCAAAAACAAATCATTATCCATCTGAAAGTCAAATTTATTTGGTTGTCTTATATTAAATTGACAACATTACCTGGGGAAGCAATTTGAGGAATCTCACCATTCTTTCTGTATTAAGAACACCTTTATCATAAATGTGTATAGAACGTGGTGACACCTTAAGATTTTCATCCATCTTCCTAACAAGTAATAAAGATATAGAATGTATATTTTAGCTGGCTTGAAGGGAGAGAGAATTGATGGGCCTAGAAAATCTATACAACCTTGTCAAAGTTTAATACTTTTTATCATACTTAATCCTGAATGACAACATTTTTCTAAATTACATTCCTCTATGGTTCATCTTTACACAGCTCTTTAGAATCCCTCTGTTACTCTAAACACTCTAAACACTTTCATGGGAATAATTTCCATGTTTTTATAGTCTAAAGTTTGTCTTATGTTTGATTAAAAGTATTAGCAAAATGAAGAATTTCCAAATGTAATCTTTACAAAACGAAAATGTTACTATATCACTCTGCAATGCGACTGGCATAGAGGGTTGGGTACATGTCTGTTAGTAGGGGGTTTGGAGTTGGAGTTTTAGGTTGATTATCTAAAGTCTTCATGTCATTGGGAAAGTAATGGCTTCCTTGGGTTCCCTCTTGCTCACCCACAGAAAGAGGAAGTTTGATATATTCTTTTTTCAAAAACATAAATCAGTGCTGACCCTGATGTCTGACTGACTTGACCAAAAAAGGAATGATGAGAAAGTACTAAACTGCACTTAAAGTCTGGCATTAAATGATAAATTACTTTCTATAAATTACAAAACATATTTATATCATTACTATGTAGAAATTTGCTGTAATTACAGACTTTAATTTAGATGCATTCACTTTTCATTAGTTTATGTAAGAAAGAAAGAAATAGTTCTTTCATGTACTCTGCAGAACCCATGAAGTTCAATGAGATGGGAATGTCTTACATGAGGATTTACTTACCTGTTACCATCCAAATAGTTTCATTTAATATTTACTACACTTCCTCAGTCTTTAAATTAGATTTCAGAACATGAACGAAATTGTTTTACAATTCTTGAGAAAATTCTTTTCTGAAATTGCAGATATTCCTGTCTTAGATACTTAACACCTATCAGGATTATTAAAGAGGTTTATTTTCTCTCACCTTACACTCTACACATGTGACAGAGTGGCAGTTTGATATTATTTATGAACTCCAAAAGGAGATACTGATTATGTTTGTAAACTGGTCTGTTCCTCTGGAACCCTTTGATTGTATTAGATTCAGCTAAGATGTCTGATTAAAATATATTAAAATTGGGCCTTTGATTAAACCACGTCATTAGAGTGAGACTCAGTGTTGAGTCCCAGCTCCTTTCATGGGCTGACAAAACAGACTCGCATATGGAAGTAGACACACAGAGAAGTAGATACTCAGAAAAAGACATGGCAGAGGAGAGAACTTAGTTTTGATGCTGGAACCCCTGGGAAGAGAGATAAGCCTGATAATTTACAGATGACCTTGTGAAGAGAACAGAGCAGCTGAGCCCAGAAAGAAGTGAGCCCCCTGAAGAGAGATGAGCCCTATGCCAGTCTACAGCTGAGATCAGAAGAATCTGGACCCATGGAGCCTTAAGAGGAAAGAGGAAGTCTGAACCCTCGCAGATATTGGCTCATCTTACTTCAACACACGTGTCAACAGATTTTAGGTGAGAAAATACCTCCTACGTTACCTTGAGTTGGACTCTTTAGGTCTTGGTAACTGTAAGCTTCTACAACAAATAAATAATAATGAAAACATTTATAAAAACCAACAGATTTCTGGTACTTTGCATTAGCACCCCTTTTTACTGTCTAATACATACAGTTAACCATGCTTCACATATCCATCATTCTCCTTAGTATGTTTTTTCAAGATTGATTTTTGGAATCCATCAAGATAGATGTTTCTGGCAGAGAAAAATATCACTTCTGGAATCACATTTGCCCTCCTGGGTCTCTCAGATTACCCAGAACTGTAGGTCCTTCTCTTCTTGGAATTTCTGGCCTTTTACAGTGTTACTGTTCTTAGAAATATTGGAATTATTGTGATCATCAAAATTAAAACTTTACTATACATTCTCATTTACTTTTTCCTCAGCCATCTCTAATTTGTGGGTTTCCACTATTCCCATGACTGCTCCCAAGATCCTGATGAGCCAACTTGTACAAGACAGATCCACTTCATTTTTAGGATGTGTAGTACAATTCTTTTTCTTTCATATCTCTGTGGTGACTGAATCCTTTGTATTCGCTGTGATGGCCTATGACCACTTTGTGGCTATTTGCAACCCTGTGCTCTACACAGATGTCATGTCACAGAAACTCTGTTCCGTATTGGTTATTGGATCATAGGCATGGGGATTAGCATGTTCCTTGAGACTCACATGCTCTCCTTTCAAATGATCCTCTTGTGTTTTTGACACAATAAATCACTTCTATTCGTTCTCCTCACTGTTCTCTCTCTCCTGTTCTGATATTTATCTCAACCAGTTGCTGCTTTTAATCTTTGCCTTCTTTAATGAGGTGGACACACTATTCATCTCCTCTTATGTGTTCATCATTGTCACTATCCTGTAGAAGCATTCAACCAGTGGGTGCCACAAAGTCTGCTCCTCACACCTGACTGCCATCACCATTTTTCATCACTCATTCCTCTTCCTCTGCTGTATGCACAACCCCAAAGTATCCAGCTCAAAGGGGCCTCTGTGTTTACATATTGGTGGTCCTTATGTTGAGTCTTCTAATCTACACTCTGAGAAACAGAGGTGTCAACAATGCAGAATTATAGTGTCCCATTATTATTTTCCATATGGAATCCATACATCTGCAAATTTGTTTTTCAGTTATCGCACAGGCCTTCTTTGAATTTAATCATTTCAATCACTTATTGCTAGAAGACAAAAGGGCTCAGTACCAATTTTATTTTTACTTTTTTAATTGATAAAAATTCTTAGAAAATTTCACCATATTAAACATAAATAAGTTTAGCCTGCAGAGTATAAATTACTAAGAGGTAGCATGAGGGCTGAGAAGGGGTAGCTGATGTTTAATGTAAGTAGAATTTTTAATAAGGTTGATTCTAAGTGTGTGGAAATGGATAGAGTAGATGGTAACACATTATAACAAGTATTACCCTGCTGATACATAAATGTGACAGTGGCAGAAAGGGGTAGCCTGGGGACCTAAATGTAAAATTAAAGAATGATAGAGGATAATCTATGGACTGCATAACATAGAGAAATGGTGGTAAATGAAGATTGTGAATAATAGTATAAATACAAGAATTCTATCCTGTGAACTAGATCAAATGTACCTCAATAATACAAGAGGTTTAGAATATCATAAATGAGGAAAGTATAAATAATGTAATTTATGATCTATAGTTATCAGTAATATTGAAATTTTTTACAGCAATGGCAAAGATGTTCCCATATCAAAGCGAAAGTTCAAAAATGGGGGGTATGTTGGGGTATGGGATTTTTCCTCTTGGAGCTATAAAAACTCTAAATTTGACTGGGGTGGTAACAGCACAACTCTATGGTGAAACTGAAGGTAAAAGAGTGAAAATACAAGGCATGGGAATGTATAACACAGTGAAACATATGATGGATGATGGACTATGGTTAACTGCAAAAATATGAGAATGTTCTCTCATGACCTATAACAAAAAATACAATACTAATAACATGGTGTTAATAGTAGGATTGCTAATAGTAAAAATACACCAAATTTAAATTATGGGCTATATTTAACAGTAATATTTTGAAGATGTTCTTTCAACATTTGTAAAAAATGTTCCACAGTAATGCAGGATGTTGGTAGTGGGCAGATGTATGGGAATCCTGTGTGTTATGCTTAACTGTTTTTTAAACTCACAACTTCTATAAGAAAAGGAGGGCTTATGGAAATATTGCATATTTTATTCTTAAAAAAAATGCATATACCAGAGAAACAACCAAATTTCCTTGTCAGGTTTACTGTTGTACTCTGAGGCTTCTCTGAAGGTACATGAGAAAAACTTTACATGAGAAACAAGGCAAGTATATAATTCAAGTTCTACCTGTCAATTAACATAACCCTGGTCAGAAGGTAAAGATGGGATATGGTCAGTGTCTAGACAGACAGGGTCTTCCAAACATCTTGAAAGTTATATAGCCATAAACTCATATGGGATATAAAAAGATACCCTGGTTGCCATTGGTTTGGTTTCTGAATAGATAGAGGCCCACACAGTGGCTAACAAAATATTAAACATTCCTCCTGGGAAAGTCATGCTACATTCACGAACATGATAACATAATTTTCTGGATTATATGACACTTGTCTAGTAATAGAAAACAGGCCAGTAAGCCAAGCCCTAGATCTTAAGTGTTGCCCTTATGAACCTTATTCCTATAATAATGAAAATAAGCCTAAGTAAAATTAATACTTAAGAATTGTCTCCTGAAAACCTTCTTGTAACTCAAATGTGGCCTCTCTCTAAGCCAAACTCTGCAAATAAGCTCACTACTCTTTCCCACAACGTGGGCCATGACTGTTGGGGATGAGCTCCCCTGACACCAAGGGATTATTATCGTACATTAATCACCTAGGAATCTGGAGAAAGACCTTGGCAAATGGGAGAAATATGAAATAAAATCAAGTTTTTATGACTAAAAGATTTCAAAATGAGTTAGGAAGTCATGCCAGGGGTTATGCTTATGGATATTTCAGCCAGACTGACATCAACTGACATAGTAAACAAAGGCTCAAACAAAAGTACTCCTGAGGGACCTAGGGACATCCAGTCACCATAAAAAAAGCCACACAGCCTCATGAAATCATCACCCCATCAGTGGGAATAGAGATAAATTTATTTCCCTAATAGAACATAGTTTTATTCATTTACAAATTCCTTAATCATGATTCTTTTATTCTTTTATCTGAAGCTATAATTTTCAACTTATCTGTTAAGTATATTTCTCAGAGACTTAAAGTCTTTGGATTGGCCTTATGCTGGTTGATCCCTGAAACCTGGCAAATATGCAATCAATACCTACTCTTTAGTTCTTCGGGTCTGCCATGGACAACTAACAAAATGATGAGGATGGACCAGCTTCACCCCAAAAATAAATAGTATCTTCAACTACAAGCAAAAGAACTCCATTTCTTTGCCCTTTAATAACTACAGCCCTTCTCGCCTAAAGCAGACATCAAACCCCTCAAGATTGAGTAATGAATAAAAATGATGGTGGGGGAGATAATCACTGATCAAAGCAGATTTATTGTTATTGTAGTTATTATCTTTTGTTTATTAAGTAACTTGTAACATTGATATAAATAATAATTTTAATTAAAAAACATAAATGGGAATGGAAACTCTGCTGAATATTGAGTTGTCATAGCAAAGTCTTTCAACTCTTTCAACTCTGAGTTATGCGACAATTTCTCACATTGGTTTTACACAAAAATTATTTTTAAAATGCATTAAACGCAATTAATTTGTTTTTCAATTTTGCTGACAGTTCAAAATTTGGAAATGACCTGTCTTTTATAAAGATTTGTTATTTATTGTGGTACAAATATGGCCCAGATTTTATACTCCTTTCTGTATCCTGGACGTTTGTCAATGTGAATTTGCAGCTCTTCACATCGAGCAGTGGATTCGATTTCTCTTCTCCTTGAACATAAGCTGCTCATGGAATAGTCTTTGATTAAGACAAGGGACATTGTGCCAGCACCAAACATTTGAGAGGCCTTGTGGCTTTTCACACTCTTTTGTAATCCTATAAACCTGCCATGTGAAAAAACATGGAATAAACCAAGAGAAATAGACCCATAGTCCAGTTGCCCTTTCCCCACATCATACCAGCTGACAACTAGCCAATCGCAACACTTTAGAGTTAAGCTCCCTTAACTGCCAGCTGATATCATGAATATGAGCAAGTCAAGCCAAGATCACCAAGCCTGGACCATAAAAGCACAACAACACAGCTGACTCCTGAAATAGTAAGTGGTTGTTTTTTTCAGTGAACATGTTTTAGAGTGAATGCATTTTAGAGTGGTTTGTTACGCAGGCATCAGAGTCACTCACTTTCTAAAGTTTTGGAAAGGATACCAAAAAGAATTTTCCAAGATTTACCATATGACAATCAAGAACATCTGTTATTTTTCAACATAAAGGCAACTTGCTTAAAAAATGCAAAAAACCAATATAGGAAGTATCAAAATACTGTTGATTTCACTGAAACATGCAAATATAATATATTATTAGCATTGTATTTTCTTATGTGGTTTTAGTACATTTTCATCAAAAACATGTAGCTTCACTCTTACATTACTCAATTTATGTATGATGAACATGAAATCAATTCCACTCAGATTTCTTTTTTATTTGAATCAATCTTTAAAAACACATCAAAGCTCCTTAAACCTAAAATAAATAGATAGGCAAAGCAGCTTGGTATGATTGTAATCCATCAAGACAATGAGTTTTAGAGATTTTCTTATTGCTTTGCTTTAATGGGATTCTCTCCTTCAGTAGGGTTGCTCCCCGAGGCAAAGTTTGGGTGGTGCACTAAGAATAAAAAAGAAAAGAAGTTAAATATTATCATCACTCTACTTTATATCTGATTTCAAAGCATCACTATGTAAGCTTCTGTCTGTCTAAGGCCATTCCTTTCCATGGAAAGAGTCTTAGTTCCCTTGATGTTAAAACAAATGCTAAAAAATCATTTGGCTTAAACAACAGGGATTTATTGGCTCATGATTTTGAGGCTAAGTGGGTCCAAAATCAAGATGTCAGCAAGGCAATGATGTCTACACGAAGATGGTGGCATTCTGGGTCTGGTGAATGGCAATCTTTGGTATTTGCATTTTCTGTTTCCTTTTTCTTCAGTGTCCAATTTCCTTTGCTTATAAGGACTTCAACTGTATTGGATTATGGTCCACTCTCATTCAGTTTCTTATTACTTTAATTAATAACTACATCTAAGGTCATGTTTACAAATGGATTTTCATTCCCACAGGTATAGGGGTTGGGATGTGAACATGCCTTTTTTGGGGGATATGAGTCAATCCTCAAAAGAAGAAAACATGAGAACTCTTTCAAGAAAAGAGAAGTCATACCATGATTTAGGGTGCTGTGATTCAAAAATAAATTTCAGGATAACAACATTTCAAGTTATCATTTTGTTTTGAGTTTATACAATTATTTTTGTTTTGTTTGTTTTTCTTATGGGGCAACTCATCATGGTAGCATGTGAATGGATAAGAAGAACATCTTGCCTTTGTAACGTGAGAGAAGAAGAATTTTAAAATGTTCTAGGTGGGAGAGGAGAACCAAAAACACTCCCAACCTAAGGGCATTCTTAGATTAATTTAATGAAAACACATATAGTTTTGTTAAGAATTTGGACATAGATTCACCTATAGCTAATTATATTTGTGAAGTTCTTGAAATGTTTGGAATATCCAGGTTAAACAAAACTCTGATGTGAACACTATTGGATTAGATAGAGTATATGTAGTCAACAAAGGACTAAACCTGGGAGAGATCTTTGAGGCATTACCATTTAATGGCCTCCAGTATTGAAAATGCCCACTAGGAAGTATTCATCCCAGAACCCTTATGTCCCTCTGCTCTTCGTGTAGCTATATGGGTGATGCAAATCAGAAAGCATCATGTGGCCTCTTCCTACCAGTGATATCTAGTGTGATTCTGAGCAAGTCACATCTGCCTGTGCCTCTTTTACATATTCTTATAAATATGAAGTAGATTAATTCTTGTGTTTAGAACAGAACTTAGCACATAGAAAATGCTCAGTAATATGAGCAAATATTATTCTAATTATTATTATTATTCAACATAAAGAAAGCTTATTACTCAGAAATTTTTTCTCGTATTTGTTAAAACTCTGGTGTGACTTCAGACACTATGTTCTTCAGGAAATTAGGAGCTTTTGAATATGGATGGGCAATGTTGGAAGACACGTTTATATATTTCATAAGAACAATGTGAACACTGGCTTATAGAGGCAATGCTCACATGCAACATAAAATGTTCTGCAATTCATCATGATGTCTGGAAGAAATTGTATTGTATTACAATGCTACATCAATTGGAGTAGTTCCCTCCCTTTGTTTATGTTGCATAGTCATCCATAATTGTTTCTGTCCCAAGATAGGGTACTTTTCTTGGTATCTTATTGCTATCCCATAGAGATAAAGGATGATTTCAGAAAGCTTAAGCAACGTAGCCTGAGGGACATACAAAATATATAAAGCCTGTAACATTTTCCAACACTGCATCTTCAGAAACAGGGGGAAAATGTCTGACCCACAGGTTGGTTGGACTAAATTCTAGTTAATTGAGAATGGATATGAGTGATATGTGGAGCGAGCTGGACAGTTGTTTTCATTTTTCTCCTCATGGGGTTAATTAAATATAGCCATATATAAGAGAAGAGAAAATTGTAAAGGAGGTGAATTAAAGTTTTTTCTTACAAATCTCTGTTTCAGCTCACTTTTAATTAAAGAATGTTTTAAGAAAAATCATGATTTTGAGAATTCCTTCCTGGAAATATTTTTCTCTTGGAGTATTATAAAGTATGCTACAGAGGTAATGGGAACAATTTAATATTCAGAACAAATATCCTGTAATTACTATTAGTATGAGAAGGAAAACAGTACAAGCAAAATGGAAAGCATGCATTATTTCATTTTATTCAATCATTTACCCTAAACTTTACCCATGGAACCTAGAAGAGAAACATGGAGATTCACCTAACAGTCACCTAGATGCTTAAGGTGAAAGTGGCAGTAAGAGATACTCAGGGGTATTAATACATAGACCCAGGCATGTAAAGAACCTCTGAAGTAAAAAAGAGAGGAATCATTTTGGTCTGTGAAACACATTTTGAAATGCCTTTTGATGGGAGGGCTTCTGAAATGTATTACCATATTGATATTTGTACCAGATAATTCTTTGTTGTAGGGGTGCTGCTTTGTGCATACAGTGTAGGATGTTTAGCCCCATTCTTGGCCTCTATCCCCTAGAACCAGTAGCACTTCATCCAACTGTCATAACCAAAAATGTCTCCAGATGTTGCCAAAGAAACCTTGAGGAGTACACTCATTCCTTAGCGTGAACCAGTGCTTCATGGGTTTGCAACATCCTGATTTTTAACCTTAGTCTTGAAAACAGGAAAAGGTTTTCAATATTATGTGCTACTTTGATCTCAAAGAAAGTAAATGACTCAATTTTCTAAGTCAGTGAATAGGGAAAACCATGCCGTGAGAACCATTCCTTGTTTTCAAGCAGGGATTTCTATATGCCTGTATTCTTGACCTATTCTAAATCAGTTAAAGAATGGAGGAAATACTTCGTTGTGTTGGTTTCTCATCCAGATTCTCTTCTGCCCATAATAAACCAGCTGATTCATCTATATTCATTGATGTACAATCAGGGTCAGGAGGAAAGTGTCCTTATTCTCTATTAGCATGGGCTATTTTTCGGGATTTAGAAGTATCTTCTTCCAATTAAAAAAAATGCTACTGTCTTGCCCAACTATACCACATAAATACTTATATTTTGTGAAAATTCAGACAAGTTTGCATAGTCATCTATAAAATAATAGAGATAAAATGTTTCTATTTCAAAGATATTATGAGGATTCAATATAAAATGCAACTTATATAGGCATGCATAAAACTCTGCCTGCATAACAAAGCTCACTATTTTTTTAACTTACAATGTTATGAAGTCATTTTTCAAACCATCAAAATTCATGAAAATTATCATTTAATAGTTGCATAGTTTTTCATCATATTTATTTGAAATTGTTTTGACTAGATCCCTCTTATTTAACACTTAACTTACTTCTAAGACTTGGTATCATAAATGATGCTACAATGCATCAGTAGGCATTTTTGTTAATAATTACTATTCAGATATTTGATCAATTCTTGCAATAGACTGTAAGTAGTTAGATTAATTTCTCAAAAATATCTTTTAAGGGCTTTGGGGTCATAGTTACAAGAAATTACAGAGTTACAGGTATATATATAAAATTATCCAATTCACTAAACTCAGGCCAACAATAAAGTGAAGAATGAACAGAGTAACTATGCTAATGTTTTTGAGAAAATGCTATCATATAGTATCAAAACTATTTTCTGCATCCAAAGATATCAATGCAAGATGAAAACTTGGGGGATAGCAGTCTTAAATAACTATTCCATCACTTCCACGGGGAAAAGTTGATTTGAAGCCATGGAGCAATAAAGCTAATTAAACAATAATTTAATTTATTTCTAATGATTCAATGTCCCTAATGTGTGGAAGATGAATGTAAAGAATCATATAGGATTCTGTAGATGTCAATAATTTTAAAGTTTCTGTGTAATCTGTGAAACAGTGAGTCTTATGCATTGGTATTCTACTGTTTCTGAACTCCTCCTAAACTTGACAAAAGAAATGTCCTGTATCTTTTTGACAAAATTAAGTTGCAAAATTCTTCTCATGGTTATTTTTAGGAGAAAGCAAAAACTCAATTTTTTATTTGTAATGAACATGACTTTTAGTTTAGCTGTTTTTCCAAGCCCAAATGAAGTGGTGACATGGGCAAGGGAAACTGCAGCTCTGTGTCAGAGTTCATTCTTGTGGGATTGTCAGACCTCCCTGAGCTGAGTGTCTTCTTCTTCCTGGTCTTCCTTCTCATCTATGGAGTCACAGTGATGGGCAACCTGGGCATGATCACAGTGATCCAGGCCAGCTCTCAGCTCCACACCCCCATGCACTTTTTCCTGAGCCACTTGTCCTTTGTGGATTGCTGCTACTCCACCACCATTGTGCCAAAGATGCTGGCCAATATCTGAGACAAGGTAAAGGCCATTTCCTTCCTAGGATGCACTGTACAATTCTACTTGTTTGGCACATGTGTGATCACTGACGTCATCGTGCTGGCAGTGATGGCCTATGACTGCTTTGTGGCCATCTGTTACCTACTCTTGTACATGCTGGTCGTGTCCCAGAAGCTCTGTTTGGGCCTGGTGTCTGCCTGTTATTTCTGTGGAGCAGTGTCTTCTCTGATTCACATGTGTTTAGCTCTTGAGATTCCATCCTATAGATCAAATGTGATTAACCACTTTTTCTGTGATTTACCTCCTTTCTTATCACTTGCCTGCTCTGATGTGTCTTTGAATGAACTGCTGATACTTATTGTGGCCACTTGCTATAAGATCATCACTATCGTGGTCATCCTCACTTCCTATTTGTTTATTCTCATCACCATCCTGAGGATGAGCTCTGCAAAGGGAAGACACAAAGCCTTTTCCACCTGCACCTCCCACCTCACAGCAGTCATTGTCTTCCATGGATCCATCCTTTTCATTTATTGCAGGTCCAGTTCTGACTACAGTCTGGAAACTGATAAAGTGGCCACAGTGTTTTATACTGTGGTGATTCCCATGCTGAACTCCCTGATCTATAGCCTGAGGAACAAGGATATGAAAGCAGCTCTCACTAAATTGGTGGATCCCAAAATATCTTCTTAGAGACTTTTTTTTAAAAACAGGACTCAGATTTCCAAATAGGATTCTGGTGGAGGGAAGAGTAGGTGGGCTGCAGTGCTACACTGTAGAGAATAGTAAGGAGCAATGCAGTTATGAATGACTCATTTTTGATTCACATATATTTGTGTCTTTTCAATTTCTAAGAGTAGCATTGAGCATATTTCAAAATATGCCTCCATATTTTGATTTTCTTCAGTCGGTTTTGTTTAAAGTGTGTGTGGACAATGGTAGTACTAAGACTCAGGCATTTAGGTTGCTGTAAAACTTTTATAAATCTAATGAATAGTTCATGAGAATTACACTTTGTTTCCATAACCGTTGGGTAAACTATGATTCTTTTCAAAATTGCCATCCTGTTTGTTAGAAGGGATATATTAGTAATTGTTATTGTAATCATTATCAGTAGCAGCATTTGTTATTCTCCTTTTTCTTTTACTTCTTGTTTTCACAATTTACCCTATAATCTAACAATTAATTACGGATCAAATTCTTCCTATAGCTTATGAGTGGATTCCCTGGACTCTGCACGTGTTCTTTACATCTGTCTGCATTTGCTGAAATGTCCTTTCTTCAGCCTTTCTCTACATGCCCAGATCAAACCTCTCTACTCTGTCACAATTACTATGCACCAATTAATACTGTAATTGTGTTTCCATTTTGTTTCATGTCAGTCTCTATAGTATTTACTTAAAAAAAAATTCTCATCTTCTACCAATAGCGATGTGAGAAAAGCAATAAGCTTGAGAACATGAAATAATGGGCTGGGGTTTTGACCATGATTTTTTCATTTAGTAAGTAATTTAATCTATCAAATTCTCAAATTCCTCAAGTTTAATCATTGGATAATCCAGGCAACCTCACAGCATTATACTGAAATTGAATTATGACAATATATTTGACATTTGACAGCTCATTGGGACATAAAATGTTCTTAGCTAATGTCTGTTTAAATGAAATTTCTGAGGCTTGGAGTTTTTTATCTTTCTCTCTGACTATCATTCGCATATTATAGTTTCTTTATATTTTTTAATAAATTAATGAATGAGTAAATACTGGTGAATAAATGGCATATATATTAGAGTTAATATATGAACTTAGAGCATTATATTGAATTTCAAGAATTGCAAATTGCTTAAAATTGTCCCAAATTATCATAAGTATTATATGATTTAGGTTTCACTCACTAAAGCGAATCCCTAGAGCCACTTAACATATGGAATTTTAGGTGGCAGAATGATGAAAGAACACAAAAGGGATACTGTGTATTCATGTACTGATTATTAAAGCAGAGGACAGCTATTATGTTTGATACTGGGAGGCAATAAAGAAGAGGTATTACCAAGTACTCAGAGCTTGGAAGATGTGCTCTACTCAGCTGCTATTAAATGCTTGAGGAAGGGTCATGGTTGTCAGGGTACTGAGCCTCTGGGGATGGCTTAGTCCTCAGCAGTGTTCAAACCTCTGGTGGCAAGTCCCAACAGTCTTTCAACACCAAAATCTGCCGCTCTCACCTGTGAAAAGAGTGGTGAAATGATAAGAAGCTGTTAGACACAGCCAAGTGTCTATTTCTGCTGGATTCACATAAACAGTATTTGGAAAACAAGAAGGAATTCCCTTCTCCTTTTCTGTCCACATGTTTCTAACCCTATCTTTTTTCCTCCCCCTCCCCACCCTCACCGGCCTTCCAGTCCCTCTACTTAGCAGAAACTAAAGGGAAGACAGCTGACAAAAGTGTCTGGGGTGTGCATTGTGTACACTCCCAGAAACATCATCACAGCCTAAAGAGTGGCAGGGAAGACATGGAAATGAGACAAAGGCAGCAAACACAGCTTGCATTCTACTATGCAAGGAAGAAATGCTTTAACCTCTTATCTCCCTTAACACTAGTAAATCTCTCTAGAACTGAACACTTAAGTAAGCCTCAAGACTCGTCAGAGTTTATTTCATTATGTTAAGCATAGATGCAATAGATACTTTGTAACACTTGTAAACCAAATGTGATGCCAGTGGTGGTGTTGATTATTGCACATTAAGATCTAGGTAACTGAAGTTCCATGGTTCCAATTCAAAAAGTAAATCTAATGCTCCTCCCATAATTTTTATAAAGTAATTAACCTTGAGTGTTTCCTTGGCTGTTTATAGTCATACTAAATGAGGTGAAACTCTTTTGGGCAGCTTGATTCAAAATGAATTTTATTCATTAATAAAATATCTTAGCAGTTGGTGACCTCGGCGACATAATAGAATTGAAAGAATCATTCAGAATTAGGAAGGGGCTTAGTGAACAATAACAAAAAAAAATTTTATGGAAACATTTCATTTAAAAATTTTTAAAAAATTATTTTCTGTGAGATTTCTCTTCAAGCACTTTGCCATATTTCTACTTCATAGTAATGTTTTCATATTGATTTGCAAGATATTTTATGTTTTAAGAACACTAACTCCTAAAGAATATATTGAAAATATACCAAAGTTTAGTATATTTCATTTAATGGTATGTATTAGTCATGCTTCTTAATGGATAGTTTACTTATTTCTGTTTTAAATTCAAAGAATAAAAGAAAAGAAAATAAATTATGTCCTACTCTACATTTCTCTTGAATATGTTTTTTCAACTTAAAGTATAATGTCTTCAACTTATTTGTTTTATGTGATTTTGTAGGTTTCTTCAGATTGATTGCCTACAAAGTAATTGTCTAACTCTTTTTAACAAATTGTATACTAATTTTCACAATGCTATTTATTGAGAATCCTTTCCTTCTCTTATTTGTTTGTAATATATCCCTTAATATATATGATATCCTTAAGTAAACTATGTTCTTAGTATTGATTCTTTCCCTCAGGCCCTAGATAATATCACACAGCCCCCACCTCATTTTCTTTGACAAAGAGTAAACTAGTCACTAAAGGACAAATATTGTATGATCTCCCTGATATGAACTAAGGATATTGAGCAGACTCACAAAGATAGAGTCTGGATGATAAGTTACCAGGAGATAGGAAGGGTGTAGAGAGTCATGACCCAATGCTCAATCTGGGCAGAATCTATGATAAGCTAGATGGAGCTGAATTGGCAGTGGATGGGGGTGATATTGTGCAAGGATATGTGGGGTCGACAGTGCTGGAGTATGAGGGTGACTGGGGTTGGGGGGTTGGTTGGGCTATCCATGGAACTGGGTAGAGGGATGGAAGAAGAAACAAGTGAATTTTGGCGAGGTGGAGGTCTGTGGTTCAGAATATAATTGTAAGAATTTTTTTTAAGCAAATATGGCAAGGAAGGGTCACTGGTGCAGGATATTGGTGGCAGGGGATATGCAGAGAAGGGCACACCTGAGGTATGCTTCTATGGAATATGAATGTGCTCACCTTGCCATAGGGTATTATCTCAGTGGGTGGAGACCCACACCATAAACAAGAAAATATTAAATGCCCATTCTGGGGATTCTTGCTGCATTCTCAGACAGAGGGACAAGAATCTCTCGAATATATAGGCCAAGCCTAATAAAATACAACAGAGAAATATGCCAAGCCCTCAATATTAATGCATGTACTTTTTGGCTTTATTCTTGTAAAATTGAAATTTACCCAAATAATAACCATTGCCTAAGAGTTGCCCCCCTGAAAATCTCCTTGTTGCTCAAATTTGGCTTCTTTGTAAGCCAAACTCAGAAATGATATATAGTTTTTACTGCCACTTACACTGAAAGCACAAAATTTTCTCTAATTGGAGCCATGAAATATATTGATATTATGTGAAGCAATAAAATGAACCTTTTCTCTTCTATTAGTCATTGCCTTTATTAAATGGATAGACATGCATTGTGCCTCTTGCTAGGTACAGTAACCATCAGTGGGAGGAGGATATATACTATTTAAAAAAGCTTAAACTTGACTTTGAATTGGAACACATTGCAGAGTTCCTTGAAAATGTTTTTCTGTAAAAGTTCATGTTATTTGGTATTCACAGTCCAAGAAGTCAATTAACCCATCCATATCAAAATTTTCTCATCTTAGACTAAAATACACCTTTTTTTTTCACTGTCCAATTGAAGAAATTTATTATATCCATTCTGAATTCCCCAAGGGTATATTGAGAACATACAGAACTGTTTACTGAGTGTATATCAAGTCTCAAGGAAAACAAATATAGTTCAATAATAACTTATAACTAACAGGCTATTATATAAACTTGAACTAAGATCTGAAAAGCAAGTTAATTATTTTTGGGAATTTCTTTGATGTAGATTCTTGCTTATTTCTTAGCTCTGCCTTTATCCTCATCTTTTATTATTATTATTATTATTATTATTATTGTGGGCAAAAATCAAATTTTTCACAATACATAACAATATTTGTAAAATGATATATAAATATATATGCATATATGTGCATTTGCTTACATAAAAGTTTTTTTAATATATATATTTTAAAAGATGCTTAGATTACATAAATGTTACACAAAAATTACAGGGATTCCCATGTTCCCCTCCTCCCACAACTCCCAAAACATCCCACATAAACATCTTTCATTAGTATGGCACATCACCTGCAATGGATATACACATCCTGGGGCTTTGCCACTAAGCATGGACCATAGTTCACATTGTAGACCACACTCTCTCCCACACAGTTCTGCATGGTATATGCTGATGTAAAATGGCTTATATCTGTCATTGTCATGTCACTCAGGATAATTCCCAAGTCTTGAAAAAGCCCCTTTATTAAAACTGCTTTTCCCTTCCCTGCCCCAAAAGCTTCTAGTGGCCACTGGCGCCACCTCATTGTTATAATTTCCTCCATTGATTGAATCACAACATGTCTACAAAAGAATACCAGTAAGTCCACTCTAGTCTACAGCTCTTCCCCTAATCCTGAGGAGTCTGGGATGGTGATGTCCACTCCACCTCCAAGTGAGAGTGGGCTTATATCCCATGGATACGGTGGATGGGATTATCCTGCCTGCAGCTGCAGGCTCCCTCCATTCCCTGGGAGGGCCGTTGTCCATCATTGTCTCTGCACCAGGTGACTTAGGTGAGTCCATTGAGCTGTAGTGAAGGAGTTGCAGCTCCACCAAGATTATAGGCACAGCTGCCACATGGGCAGGCCAGAGGTTCCAGTCTCTGGAAGTACACCTACAAACTCCAGCATAACATATAGGTTTGAATAGAAGGGACTGATGGACCATGTGCGGGGAGGACTTATTTGCGTCTAACTCTGTCACTCTCAGGAGCACAGATTCCAAAGTAGAGCCCACTGATAAGGCATCAATCTCTGGGGCTATCCCCCCTTATATAGGACCTGGGTGTATCCAGAGCTGTCAGGAGCCCTTCTGTGTGGGATGAGATCCCCTTTGGTGTTCTATGAGATACTACTGGGGTGTGCGTAAGCGTTACCTCTGGGATGAACTCCCGACTCTCTTTGAAGTCTCTTAGCCATATGAACTCATTTGTCTTTACATTTTCCCCCTTTTATTCAAGGTCTTTTTCCAGTCATATTGCCAGTTGGTACTTGGTATTAATCCCTTTTTGCCAGGGAGGCTCATCCCCGGGAGTCATGTTCCCCTCTGGGGGGAAGGTAATGCATTTATATGCTGAGTTTGGCTTAGAGAGAGGCCACATTTGAGAAACAGGGAGGCTCTCAGGTGGCAACCCTTAGGCACCCCATAACAGTAGGCTAAGTTTCAATTAAAGATCAAAGACTCACAAGGCTAGTCATCAATCAAAAGAAGCCATCAGTGGACCACCCCCTTTTGCCAGACACTGCCCCTGCACTCAGGGTACTGTTGCTGCTCCCTTGGAGAATGTGGCAGAGCTCTCCAGGCTGGGAATTCAGTATTCCCTCATTTATTGAGTGATTGTCTACCCACCGTGACCATGCCCCATCCCTTGATCATTTGAACAATTTTAAATGTCTTTCATATATATTCAGATTAACTTACTCCCATGAATCCCCCATCCCAGACAACCTCCACCAATGATCCTCTGCAGCCCTCATTGTCACCCTTCTGTGATCTAAAACTTCCTTGAAGATGAAGCCCATATAATAGCCAAATACAATTAATAGGAAAAAGAAATAATATTGATAAGCTTAAATGCAAGAGGTAAAATATATGGAAACTCAGAAAAAAATCCTAGAAATAAAATATAATGTTTTGGGACATTCAAAAAATGGGAAAAAGCAAAAAAAAAATTTTAATTATTTTTTTTCCTGTTATCACTGCATTATTGGGTGTCCAGTCTTTACCATGTCAGCTTTCCTCTCTAATTCCCCAGTGTCTCCCAAATTTTCATTTCATTTTCAAAAAAGTTTTAGGTCATAGCAAAGAGTCACACACAGAATACTAGAGATTCTCACATACCAAACCTCCTTCCCCTTTCCTCACCACATATTAAAACCTTTTTTTGGGGGGGGCAGGGAATGGTAGCATTGTTATAACTGTTATACAGATAGTGACACATAGCTACTAAACATTGTCAATGGTTTACAGTATAGTTTACAACTTAGACAGCACAGTTTAATAATTTTTTGATGATATTTCCCATGTCCTGAGTCAATTACTGTGGGGTAATGAAAAACATTTCCCAAGACCAGTAAATACCTGCTATTTTATGTTTTCTGTTCCTTCCTCCCCATCCCCCTTGGGCACATGACACTTCCCTGTCTTCACTCATTGGATGACAAGATTCAGAGTTACATGCCCTGGGTATTCTAACCTGCCTTTCCTAATCTACCCAACTGTCAACCCTGCACCACCAAACCTGGTAATATCACTATCCGCCTGTCCTATCTTTCAATATGCAACTATACTCTATCACTTTACCATAGATTGTGTCCATATGGATGATGGCTCACAACCTACTCTTCTCTTTCTCTCACTTGTTACCCTATCTTTCAGACAATGGTTCTCAGAGAATGCTCACTTTCCTCAGATCAAATCCGTGAGTTCATATACTGTTCATCCTTCAATGCCTGACTTACTTCACTCAACATGAGGTCTTGAAGATTCATCCATGTTATTCCGTGTGTTAGCACTTTATTCCTTCTTACAGCTGAGTAATATTCCATTGTATGTATGTACCACATTTTGTTTATCCATTTGTCTGTTGATAGGCACTGGTGCTGATTCCCCCTTTTGGCAATTGTGAACAATGCTGCTATGAACATTGGTGTGCACATATCTGTTCGTGTCTTTGCTTTCAATTCTTCTGGGTATATATCCAGCAGTGGAATCGCTGGATCATACAGTAGATTTATTGTTAGTTTTCTGAGGAACAGCCAAAATTTCCTCCACAGTGGCTGGACCATTCCACAAACCCACCAGAAGTGGATGAGGGTTCCTATTTCTCCACATCCTCTCCAACACTTATATCCTGCTGTTTTTTTTTAATAGCTGCCATTCTGATGGGTGTAAGTTCGTATCTCATTGTAGCTTTGATTTGCATTTTCCCTAATAGCCAGCGATTTCAAGCATTTTTTCTTGTGCTTTTTAGCCATTTGTATTTCTTCCTTGGAGAAGTGTCTTTTCAGGTCACTTGCTTACTTTGTAAATGGGTTGTTTGTCTTTTTATTTCCAAGGTGTAGGATTTCTTTATATATGCTGGATATTAGTTTCCTATCAGATATATGGTTGCCAAATATTTTCTCCCATTGGGTAGGCTGCCTTTTTATTTTCTTAATAACATCCTTTGAGGTGCAGAAGTTTTTAATTTTGAGGAGATCCCATTTATCTATTTTTTCTCTTGCTGCTCTTGCTTTGGGTGTGAAGTTCATGAAACCATTTCCTATTACAAGGTCCTGTAGATGCTTC